>JAECUM010076117.1:0-15920 GCA_016617855.1 Megalonaias nervosa | reverse complement strand
GTGAGATAGATTTCCACCTGTCCTTGTATTCTATTCATCTGTGTATTCTTCTCTCCTACTTCTCCCAATTCCTTCTCCTCTTCCTCCCCAACTTTCTCCAAATTCCTTCTTCTCCTCCTCGACTTCTCTATACTCCTTCTCCTACTCCTCAACTTCTCTATACTCCTACTCCTCCACTTTCTCCTCCAGACTCCTTTTTCTCCTCCTCCACCTTCTATTCTGAACTCTATTTGCGGACTTCCCTCTTGGACTGTCCTCGTCGGGTTTCTCGGGGAGGATAAAGAAAGCTGTTCCCTTAAATGACAAGATTACGACTAAAGCTATATATGTTCACCACCTATCCGTATATATAAAATTCTCTTATTTCCGTTATTCAGAGACGTAAATAGCTATCCACACTGCATAAATTCTGACACAATGTGACCTTAACGATTAACGGTCCTTACAAATTTACTCAATTTGAGGTTAGGTACAATCGTTATCTATAGTTACAAATGACCATTGCAATATACCAAGTCTGACCTTAACTAAATAGTTCATCGTCCCTGCTCCACGCGGCAGTTGATTGGCAATTGACACGTGCGCTGTATACAGACAACGCTGCCGTATATATCAGCATACATTACTATACTACGTCTTCGTACATCTGGCTAGCCAGTTCCACTCAATAAGATAAATGCTCGATTACTATTGCATAAAATTCACTAAATTCTAGCTTACAGTAACCAATAACCTGCAAAATCATTTGAGCATTACAAAATCATATATAAATATGCAATTATCATTAACTCACGATAAACTGTATCATCCTACAGACAAAGGAAATTCATTCATATAACCATAAGAAATTCTACACATCGAATATTTTATTACATCACAAATCCGTCAATTCTATCAATGAACTAATAACTGTTAAATTAAAGAAATAAATTGCATAACACTCTAACATATTAACAGAGTCCTATGAAAATGAATAAACGATACATAGCATGGATCATAAGCATATCAAACACATTTGCATAAAATCAAACTAACAAAATAGAAAATTACATGAAAATTAAAACTGCGTACCTTAATGCTGTTTCTTTTCCAAACAAACCGTGCATCCTAGCACTATAGCCTGTCTTTTCCTTTCAAGACAGCTATCTGGCCTCTTTACTTTGTTAACGAGGGAAAACTCTTCTTTAGGGTTTTCACCCGGAGTCAACCTGATTTCTCTCAAGCAAGATTTCTGACTAAAGAATTCTGAGCCAAGTCGCTACCTTAAATTCCCGATTATTTCTAAAGTGTGCGCCTTAATTTTAACGGACCAATCGAAAGCAACTGTTCCTAAATTTTTCCCAAAATAATCATGTCTTTCATCAGTTTTTGACAGTCTAAAATATGGTGCAATTAGCTTTACTTTGAAGATCAATTATTTGACATAAGGTCCCCTCCAAACAGATACGGTCGGTAATTCTAATTTACTCTCAGGCAATATACCGTTACGATGACTGGGTCAATTCCACTGAAGCTTAAACGTAGGCCCTTTTATGTTTCACAGATGAAACAAGGGAAATATCAAAGTGAACTTTCGCAAAGACTTTTCTGGCTTGACAATGATAAAATTTTAATGCACAATTTATTCAACTTTAGGATCCAGTACTTCTTCAAAATTCGACACATTAGAATCTAACACTGAGAAAAATAAAAGAAATATGATTGCGTAAGCGTCTCCAGAAGTCTTTCATTTTAGTAAACATTTCATTTCTTTCAACGAATGCGTTTTCTTTGGAATTATTGCTTCCGCTAATAAAATTATTATTGGCAGCTATGCTATATTTTATTGCTAGAGAAATACATTTAGCAACACGATATAAAAGAGTCTGAAAACATCTTAGCAACACGATACGAAAGGATCTTCACATGTCTTATCAACACGATATGAAAGGGTCTAAACATGTCTTATCAACACGATATGAAAGAATCTAAACTTGTCTTATCGACACGATATGAAAGGGTATTAACATATCTAATCGACACGATATGAAAGGGTCTAAACACGTATTGAAGCAGTTCATGAAGTTTGCAATTACTAACATTAACCATATGAAATATATTTTAGTGAGCATGTATATTGCTTTAACATGTACAGAAACCAATAAGGGATACACTTCTCATTTTCTTCTAAATCGAGATCTCAGTAATCCCAGAGCTCAGATTACTAATAAGAGATTTCGATTTACTAATGCGAGATGTCGGTTTAGTAATCCAAGACCTCGATTGACTGATCTGAGCTAACAAATTGAAATCTCGGATTAGTAAGCGAGATCTCGGCTCAGTGAATCAAGATCTCAGATTCGAATAGCAATATTTCGGATTAGTAAATCCAGATCTCAGATCAAAAAAGAATTTACAAGTGTCAATTGATGACTTCTATAGTCTTGTATACAAGTGTTGTGATAATGATATTTTATCACCATTACGGCATTTATTGGCACTACCTTTTTATGTGTAACTACTTATAATACCATAACAAGTGGGCAATGTTTAGAATCTAGCTATATGAGACAAAATAATGACAGAATCTGTCTATATGAGACAAAATAATGACAGAATCTGGCTATATGATACAAAAGAATGATAGCATCTAGCTCTATAAGACGAAAGAACGAAAGAATTATATAATCTAGCTATATGTGACAAAGAAATTACTGAATCTAGCTATATGAACGAAAGAATTAGAAAAACCAGCTTTGTGAAACAAAGAGGTTACAGAAACTAGCTATGCGAGACAAAGAACAGCAAAGCACAGATCAAAAACAAACAAAACTTAATTTTTTTGGTGTTAAATCGCTGACTGACATTTATATGCACAGTGCATTTAGCTGAGTTTTTATTCATCTGAAGAATCGCGTACTTTGTGACCCAGCTCTTTTGATTAGAAGGGCTAAATCTTGAGTTTATTTCTATTTTTTCTTTCTTACTCTCATTCTCTCTTTACTTTTGCTCACAAAGGTGTTCAGTACAAATCAATGAACACACATTTTTTTATTTATCATTTAAAGAAATGAACGATATAGATTATTCAAAATTGGCAATTGATGTATCCCTTGATATAATTGTTATAATGTTATTAGATTTGTTTTACCTATTTTTGCTTCAGTCTAGATAATAATTCTAAAACCTCAATGAAGTCCAATGACTGAAAACATTAGTTCTTGTTAGAAAATAATTGATCAACGAAACCGAGAATCTTACATTTATTCTTTTTAATATGGACTGCACTGTTGAGAAAATGTAATGATAACATGGTCATGAATGTAATGATAACATGGTCATGAATGTATGAGATAGAGTTTTAGTTTTGAACCCAAGAAAGCAGACAGCAACGAGTTAATGACCCAAGAATATAGTACAGAACCTCATAAATCTTTGTCCATGCCGCTGATAAATTTTGAATTATTAACTTGACATTCAGGTCTGTAGAATGGTTATTTCTTGTTAGATTCAAACGTCAAGTAATAATGTATATATTAAATCTCGTGCTTTTAACTGTAATGGCTATTTGTTTGTTTTTCATGTCACTGAAATAAATGTTTCACTCTTTATCTTTTGCTCAACAATATTGATGAGTATTTCAAAATATGTTATATTACTGTTTGTTTTTTTTTATTTCAGTTGGAAAATATGGAACTGGCTCGTATAAAATGACCTTAGGACTTGGCATGTCACCTCGTACATGATATCATCAGGAGTGACGTCATCTGGAAAATGCTCTAATCCAGTCATATGGAATAATCGCTGACTCAGAGACTATTGTTGCATTTAAGAATTATCATGAATAAAATGTATGTTTAAAATGATTTCTTTATGAAGCAGACATGTATGCAAGGCACGTTCTTGTTTCTTTTTTCTGACCGCAATCAACAAACTGCTGATGGATATCCATAATTTTGCTGTGACGTCATCACTGGCACTCAGCCAATCAAAAACTGCTAATTGATTAGAGTAGGTGATGGACTTAGTTTCTATCTGTTTAGACATTTTTAGTTCGGCAGTGAATACAATCTTTTAAAGTTGACATTTTTGTTCTGTAGCTGAATATTCATTGCTAATAAAATGTTGAAATTTATTCTTAAGATTTTGATTGCACCAAACATAACATATATAGCTTCAAGATAAAATCGAAGAGTAGTTCTGCTCAGTTAGAATGGTCAACTGGCAATCTTTTGGCTAAAGTAAACTGGAGAGAGAGAGAGAGAGAGAGAGAGAGAGAGAGGCATGCAAGCAGACTATTTTTCTATAAATAGTCCTTTTCTCGAGCATTTTGAGAAAAGTAAATTGTGTTTTCGGTATGGAGGACTCTCTGGCAGAGACAAATACACACTTTAAAACGAGCTGTTGGCTATGCCCGCTTTTTGAACTACAATGTGCTACCAGAGTTGGTTATTTTGCATTATTTTCTAATATTTTATTCATATTATTGCTTACAATGGAGGAAACGTGATAGAATCGATTATTTCCAAGACGGGTTTTATGAATGGAGGTGATATTTGTTTATTGTCATAAAGAAATAATTAGACTTGTTCCTGTTTTTGATGTTATTCTTGCTGCTGCTCTGCAAACGCTTTCTTCGAAGCGTCCAAATTTCTTCGTTGCAAATAAAACTGTTTGTAAATGTTTTTTCATCCATGAGTGTTTTATATAAAGCTACCCGAATGTGTCTATACTTTAATCCTCCTGTATCTTCTGCTTCGAGCTTGCTTATAACAGGCCTTTTTAAATCTATCTTTAAGTTTTAAAATAAACGCAGAAGCAATCCGAAAACAATGTAAATTAGTTTTATTTTCCAAGTACAATTAAAGAATACTGAAATTTTCTTTGTTTGTATAGCTTGCCACTGATATGAAGTTATTAAACTATTACGAAACGTCTGACTTAAGATATTTATATCCTGACTATCAAGAAATACATTGTATTTGATACTAGTAATTATGTACTAAACTTGATATTTGATATTGCCAACAACATGTCTTGCTATATAAGAATAATAAGTGATTCGTATGTAACCGTATTGAAAACAAATATAATATTTTCGATGCCATTGTATTTCGGACAAAAATATAACCGCCCCAATCCCATTAAGAGAATGTTTGAATAAAACATTTTGATTAGTGCATTGTCATGCTCCACACTGGGCTTCCTCCATCTGCAAGGATAACACCACTCCTCACAGTGGGCTACCTCCATCTGCAAGGATAATGCCACTCCTCACAGTGGGCTACCTCCATCTGCATGGATAATGCCACTCCTCACAGTGGGCCACCTCCATCTGCAAGGATAATACCACTGCTACAACACTGTAAATCTGGTGGTGCAATACGATTTGGTGAAAAATGTACGCTTTGATAACTCCTTCACGATCAATGTATGTTGCATTTTCTGCAATCATTTCTCTTCAATGTCTTTAGTTCAGAATGTGAATATTTTGCTAATACATTGGAGGCAAAATTCAGAAAGTTTTACCTGTAGAGATGCGACACGGAGCCCACAACATGCATGCTGGTATGCAGCACATTTGAGCCAACTATGCGTAGTCTGGTTTTATTCATTTTCTTGATTATATTTCAATCTGAGATTAAAAAGGGAAGGTAGGATCCAGTCAATGTGCTCCTGCTTTAAATACGCGGAGACGACAGACCAAGATTTACATGATCCGGGGATCACAACAGCCGTAAGGAAGCGATAAATTTTGAAAGATTATGATATGCAAGAAGCATGCTGAATTTTATATGGACGATCTTATATCAATCTTTTTGTCTAGGCTTAAAGTGCGTGTCTGCATAAACACAAAATAGTGTTTAAAAGTTATGTTTGAATAAAAATATGAAACGGTGGACTTCAGATACAGGCATAAAAACTGTAAATGGATAAAGCTAAATATTGAATATAAAATGAATGAGGATATATTGTATTAAACGTTAATGCTTGGGACTTAGCAGTTGAAGTGTGGTAAGTTTCTGTTGACCGTGGAGCAGATGTAGTGTGAGGAGTTTCTGTTGGTGGATTGGAAATAAACGGCACATATGGAAATTTAGTTCGAACACTGCTGAATAAACTGCTAAAGGTAGAGCTCTTAAGAAAAAAAGCAGGAGGTTCCCCGATCTCTGAGGGTACCGTAACATATCCAGGACCTTGAAATTCTACTCCATTCCAAATATATACCCACACGGAACTGTCATTCGGAAGATACACATTCATGGTGCCGACATTTGTGGCAATTACCGGAGCTACAAGTACGTCTCGTCCAAACATATATTGGTAGGTGGTACTCCATGCAATAGGGTCATCAGGGTACGCGAGAAACAATGGCTGCTGCACAGGAATCCCTTGCTCGCTATTGTTCTTAACTAATAATTTTGTATAGTTTGAAATGTGCACATAAATCTGCGCCAGTCGACCAAATGCGCTTTGAATTTCAGGAGATGAATAAAACTGTGTGTTCGCCAGGGGCTGATTACCTGGAAATGAAGAATTGCATGAACATAGAATCTTCAGCTGCACTTTGAATAGCATGGATTATTATGTTACGGAATGCCAGTTTGGGCCTAGAGAGAAAACGAAGTGATATGTAAAGAAGATGCCTAACATTTTTTGGGCGCTATGAGATGCTGCAAGTTGTTGACAGAAGTAAAATAAAATTAATACTTCAAAGAAAGTAAGTAAATTTACAACTCTACGGTATAGGAAAGTTACACTTGCATCAGTCAAGAAGAATGTTTTAAGAATAACTTTGTTGTTTAAAAGCCAAATACTTTTGACGTCATGCACATTATGATGTCAAAATATCGATGATATCAACAATATTTCAGAATCGGATCAAATTGTATCAGTCTAATGTAAAAAACATTACAGGGTCGCAGATTTTGCCATCTTGTCCCCAGACTGATACCTATAAATTTTATATGCAAATAATGTCTGGGCAGGTTTATGTAACTGTGACATTTACCATAATGACGCCAAAAGTACGTCCCTCTTTTTCTTTACTTTCATAAAATGATGAAAGACAGAACAACAACAACAACAACAACAACAACAACAATAATAATAATAATAATAATAATAATAATAATAATAATAATAATAATAAGCGAATTAGCAGAGTGCAAAAATAATTCTCTGAAATATAGTATATTCGCTCTTTGACCCCTACTACCTTTCTCCCAGGAATGAGACTATTCTCTCCAAATACCCAAAGTTAAAAATATAGTTATTTCAAGCCAATTTGAAATATACCAAATTTATCTCCCGAAATTATACTAACTCAAAATTAAAAAAAAAAAAATTCCTGAGTATGATCAGTTGTTTGGATTGATTTGACTTTTCAGTTAAATAACTGGATTTAATTAAAATTACTAACAGTTGAAAATTTTATCTGTGACAGCATCTATTTTGCTGTATTTACCTGCATGTGTTTACTGTTATTTCATAGAAGCTTTCCTCTGCTTGTATCAACAGTTGTATGCCAAGTGGTGTTAATTTGAAAGGCAGTAATTTGGCAACAAACCTACACGAATCGTCACGTGCTTTCCGAGTCATTGTTTAAATTTACCTTGCCACCTACCACATTACCATATACCAAGATGAAAATTCTTTACCCAGAATATATATTTATTAAGCAACCTTCCATTTGTGAGAATTTCAATATTTTAAGAAACCGCGGTTACTTAATAAAATGATGGTCTACTTAGATATTATTACATTTAAGAAAGAAGTGTGCTTTAAGATATATTTTACTTAGAAATCTATTTTGGAAGAACATTTCAACTGCGTGATTTGATTCCATCAAAAGGAAAATTCCATACACTCTTTAGATCTACAAACAGAGTAAAGTAAAAACAATACAAATATTCACCTTCGTGTGACCTGAACATTGGCGTGAAGATGGCCGCCTCTGCGGAGCGCAGGAGAAGTTCTGGCGACCTTCTAAGTCCCAGTGCTCCGAACGTCGTGTAGCCGCCTATGTCAAAGTGTGTTATACCTATGCCGCTCATCCCCATTGATAACGCTGCAGGTATGACGGAGGGAAGGCCATCGCCATATGTAAAGTCAACGTCCTGATCACCAGCCCACATCAAAGTTGAGTATTTATGTGTACCTGAAATGAATTTATAGAGTTTCATCTGTAGTGATATTACTGCGAGACTTTGACCACATTGAAAGTTTGAAATTTCACAAGATTTGTTCTCGTGGCCACCGTAAATAGATAAAAACATCGAGAATTAAAATTAGCTCTCTCTTAATAATCTCACTACTCTCGACATTACTGGACCAGTCAGACTTCAGTTATTCACGAAACTAATGGATAAGACTGAGTGAAATAAAACTATTACAATAGCGTTCAATAGGATTTTACTGGTAAATTAATGTTACGTAGCGACTAAGGCAGAGAACTTATTTGAATCCTAAAACAAACGCCGCACGTGAGGCTTTGAAAACTCATCAAACTGACTAATTTAAGAGAATATGTTCAAGAACCATTCTACTGTGATATTTAAATGTTGTTATCACTTCGTGTGGTCAGCTGGTATGCCAGTCTACGGGTAAGTACAGTACGAATATTCTGTGGTTCGGTTCTTACCGGAAATAATAAAAACTTCTATATAAATTGAGCACAATTGTTCTCTCTCTAGTCAGTTAGGAAGATGATATCAAATCGGTGCAAGGGTTTGCGTTGACATTACGAATATTACACGGCATGTAAAAACTGGTACATATTGAATATCGCGGGAACAGCTTCTGGTATCTTTCCATGAAAAATAGTCAAGGCTGTACCACGCAAGGAAAATTTGCCAACTGGGGTATCTTTATCAAAATTTGAAATGTTTACTGCGAAAGAAATGACTGTAGACACACACACATTTTACAAACATCTTTTAAAAGACTTTATGGCTAGTTATGTTTCTATTTTAAATATTTTAGCGCAAAGATATGGCAAATATATGCAAAAGATCTATCCGATATTTGCATATAAAAGGTTTGTTGGGAGAGAACCTCCAAATGTCCACATGCAGTCTTTGCGAGGTCAGCACGAACAACATAACACAGCAAAGAGTGCATGTCTTCGTTTAGGTTATCTTTTCTTTTGGCTGCATTTTCAATGACAGTTTATTTTGTATCTTAAGAAGAAGCGATGAGTTTTTATATGGATCGTTTGACAGTGGAAAAACTAGAGGAATACTTTTGGAAGGGAAAGCACAGGTCAAAGTCAATTTCGATTTGGTCATCAAGGTTTCCTAAACTCGAGCTCACTGATCACTTTGTTATGTGTCAGCACACATAAGACTTTTGCTGACAAATAGAAGAATATCTTTACAGCAAAAAGAGGCTGTGCAGATATATTTTAGTAAGAAAATGTGTAGTACAAAATAACGTAGAAGCAGCCTATAGGCAATAATGGCATCATATTCTCAAGCTACATTATTTTCAATAAATGAATTGCCATTTTGTATTTGACACACATTACAGGTAACGCCACCAGAACCGACCTGATAATGTTTTATTGTCCAAGACTGGGGCAGGCAAAGCTGGATTACTTAATTATGTGGCCCCGTGTGGCAGAATGGTCTAAGGCGGATATCGTTTTCGCACTATCAAAACTGCTTGTTCAAATTTGAACGGCATAAGGGAGTCATACGCTAATGTGATGTAAATGCGAACTCTGACCGTTTACTTCATTTGAACATTATTCCCGAATGAACCTGTACTCTTAAGTATTTCATTAGCCCCGAATGAACATAGACTCAAAGGATTTCATTAGCCCCGAATGAACCTGGATTCTAAGTATTTCATTAGCCCCAAATGAACATGGACTCTAAGCATTTAATTAGCCCCGAAAAAAAACTGGATTCTAAGTATTTCACTAGCAATCTCAGGATAATTATGAATAGTGCTTTCAATGCTATTTGTAGAATTCACACGACATGCTGCCTTGATGTTTGAGGAAAGAAATGCATGCAATATTTTTGTGTTCCTCTGGCAAAATTTTTAAATGATATACTTTGCCAACTTCTTCCAAACATTCCAACGGGATGAAACCTGGTCCTGGACTCTATCCCACGTCTATATTTGTCATTAACTGACTGCGCAATTGAAGCAGAATTTATGTTATTGTAAACAAATATTATCTAGTACATAATCAGGATTTCCTACTTGTACTACGCACGAGGCTTTGCAAGCATTAAGCTAATCTGAAATCCCGTGAAATAGCAAAAGGGTATAACGGATCATGAATATGTAGAATTTGAAAGTCTAATTGTACCCTAAAATTATTTCCACAAGCCACAGACTGTATAGCTTCAGTACAAGTAGTTTGTGCACTACTCACTCCTGGACGTACCTTTCTCATTTTGTCGTTCATGATGCCTTCAAACTATTTATCACTGCACCATTGGAATCCTCGTTCATCTTCAAGTCAACATGGACGAAAAACTTCGTTGTACAGTCAATATACGTGGACTTAGGATTGGATATGCTATATCTAAACGTTACTCGGGTTCAATAGCTGTCTATGCGATAAAATGATATCTTGGATTGATGTATTTACCTTCTTGCGGTATCCTTCACTGATTGTGATTATTAAATGTCATCATCTTACTATTTATTTTTATAAAAAGAATACAGTATATTTGGCACAATTACCTATAAAAATGTTGAAGATATTAAAAAACACTTGTAAACAACATACGCAATAAAAACCCTTCGTAGGTAAAGTATCATGTATCCATATTTTATTTGACCATTTAAACCACTTTAGTTTCCTCTTCAAACACATCGATGTTATTATTTGCTCTTTTTCTCATATTTTATATTAGGTAATGCCCGGTTATTTATGCCTATTTCCGTATTAAATTTGATTTAATTGAATGTTTTGTTTAAAATTTGTTCAATGTTTAATTCAAATTGGTTTGTCTGTTTGTTTTCATTTGCTCCGCGTTCAATTCAGTTTTGCTTATCTGCTTGTTTTCAACTGCTCCGTTGTTACTACTCTATGTTCTTAAATTAAGTTAAACAAAAGAGCGAAAACCAACAAGTTTAGTAAATTCAACAAATAAATTTATTTCCATAGAATAGAAAGTGAAAATTTAACAAGAACTTAACAGTATTGTGAATTAACATCCAAATAGTCCTAAAAGTCCTATCACAAATCCACAAATATAGTGTTCCAAATGAATTCCAGCAGTTTTCCGAAATAATTCCAATCTTGAATGTGCTAATGTAACAAATGCCTATAATAGTGTTGATGTGCTAACAGTCTTGATGTATCACAATGGTGTTGATGTGCTAACAGTCTTTATGTATCACACTTATTTAATTCAAACATGTCTCATGCATTCACAATAATCCCAAATTAACGATTTATTCCGAAAGTATTAATGAACACTTTGTTATTCCAATGAATAATTTAAATAAATAAATCCTCTCAAATTAAAACTGAACACAGCTAAAAGAATGATTCTACTTCAGATGTTAAGATAGAAATAATTAATTTTGATGCAAACAACCTTAATAAAAAAAAAATTAAAAAAATAAGACATAATAAAATGATCAGGCTGAGGGTCAAATGTTCATTTCTAGAACCTTCCAAGTTATTAACAAGATCAGGTCAATTACACAATGTTTTAGTAAAGAACATGGCAAACATCAGGTAGACCAGACATTCCTGAGGGGAAAACCAATGTCTTGTACTCAAATTCAAGTAAACAAGTTTATCTGCAAATATTAATCTTAACATTTAATCCACAATCATAAACAAAATTTAGCTATGTAATATAGTGTTCACAAAAAGATGACATTAGTCACGTAATTTCCGAACTACTTCCCTCAATTATGGACTAAAATCAATTTGTACAATACAAAATAAATATACATATCACCGTGTTCAATTCAATTTTTAATGTCTGTTTTCATTTGTTCCGTGTTTTAGCTCGTCTGTTTGTTTCTGTGTGTTTCGTGTTTAAGTTAATTTTTTATGTATGTCTTTTACATTGGTTTCGGTTGTAAATGAGTCAGTTCTACTACTTGATGCAATAATTCTTTTATCTATTTCATTTTTAATACAACTGCATCTGTTAAAAACTTTTGTTCCAAATCGTTTAAATATTTTCTCGTTCATCTAATCTTGTGTTGAATTCTTCGGTACAACCTTGTACGAAATTGATCCAAATACTCGTTTATATCTGTTTTGGATCCTTCAACCTCAATACGCAATTTGTAAAATTCTTCGATCATTTCGATCTTATCGCCCAAATCTGTAGTAGATAAATCGTACGATGCTTTCATCGCTTTTATCAATGCTTCACTGGCCTTTGTTTTGTATTTGTTGTACTCTAGATCTTGAGTTATTTCTGTTACATCCCCTTCTGCAGCAAATCTAATAGAGTGTGTGTGTAAGATGTTATCTTGTCGTTGAGCTATATAATATTTTAGCAAACTTTATTAATTAACGTTTTCATTTCTTTTTCAACTTTTATCTTCTCTGTGTTGCTTTCGAAAGCATGTATTTCTGTTTATCCAATTCTCAACTGGTTATTAATATTATCGAATATCAGGGATTTAATCTAATCGTTGTTTTTGTCTAATTTCTCAGCATAAGCTAGTACCAAACCAACGTTATTAATTATTTCTCCATTAATGAAGACGCTTTTTATTGTTCAACCTCAACATGGAACATCTTGTCAAATTCTTAATATTTTAAATTTCTGTGTCATGCGGCTTCTCTCGATCGATCGATTGATCGATCGATAATTTCACAACTGCCATCTCCCCAATTCGATTTTAAAGATCTTGCTGATTATACATAATTTACTGTAATTTACTGACAGACAGACCACATTTGATTTCGCAGATCTAAATTTTCCTCGTTTGGCGTCCGTATTACCTAGGCTACACTTTATCTAATGCAAGTCCTTAAAATCAATGTTAACCCTGATATATTTCCAGACACGACCTTCCTGCTAATGACACTACCATGTCACCTGCTGTGTTTGAAGCCATTAATAGTACGAAACAGAGTTTAAGAACAGTTATCCAGCTTTATCTTTCCATATGGCATTCAAACTGTAGATGTGGATTTAACATTTCTTATTTTGTCGGAGGTTAAAAGGATAAATATGTATGGTGACAGTTTTCATTTGCTTATATTATCTGTCTGATTTATAGATACTGACTCTGTTAGGTAAAATTTCTTCGTGTTTTTTATTTTATATCGTACTTCTTCACAAGGATATAGGATGGTATATTCTTAAAGCAATAGTTCAGCATTATTACCAATGTTAGCATGTCTTATGCAGAATGATCAGATGATCACAAAATCGAGCTTTAAAAATAGATACGCCAAAAATCAACCAATAGACTAAATTGTATAAATTGAGTTCCAGACCTGAAAATCCAGCTCTCATCCAAAAGACGACGTCCCCTAACTTTCCGGATTCTTCTACAGCTTCCCTGTTAAGCTTAGCCCATAAAACTGGCCACGTGTTATGTAACAGCTCTCCTGATTGGTTGTCGTAAAATTTGACGCCACTTGCAGGCAGATACTCCCCGAAATCCGCCATCCAGCCAGATATTCCCATTCCAATGAGGTTCGTCTTTATCAGACCTGTTTTAAGTCAAGAAAGAAACGTTCAAAGGCATTACAAAATATCTGGATGGAATAACAAGAAGCAGACCCATATTATTTTAGTGTTGCTGAATATTTCATCGCTTCTACAGTTAGATAATACATTATATAAAAAATTTACACAGCTGTAACTTCTGCGGAAAAATATTATTTATTGGATGGCAAAGGTAAAACAACAAAAAACAACGAATCTTGATAGATTAAAAATAATGATATTTATTTCAGGTTTTGCTAAGCGTTAAAAGATATGCTCTTTGCCTCCACGTATACTGTGCCGCAATTACATACGCATTTCAGTTATTTTTGCTTCATTTTGTGGAATAGCATATTTCTTCCATTTGTACCTAAGCATCCTCCAGCTATGAAATATTTAATATAGTTTTAGCGCTTTTCTACGAAAGTCTTCCAAATATATAGTCACGTGAAAAACCTCCCCGTGGAAACAGTAGCTATAAACAAGACTTTGATAAATGTATTTATTTGGTAAGTAAATATATACATATTACATAAGTATGTACCTACCTTTGCACATACATACATACATACATACATACATACATACATACATACGTACGTACGTACGTGCGTTCGTAGTGCATGCATACGTGTCTTTATACATACATGCATTCATACATTCGTACATACATACATACACTATGGTGGAGTTATCTTTCAACATTTATTCATATTTAAATAGAAAGCAAATCTGAAATTAACCTTTGTACCACTCATACGATGCTGGATTCGTAAAATCTACAGTTGCACAATAGAATTCTCCAAAGTCGGAGATATAAGGCTGGCCAGAAGCGTTCATCACGAAGTAGCCCTTGTCTTTCACGCCCTGAAAGATACTGCCCTCGATGTTCAGGTAAGGGTTGATATAAGCCAACACTCTGATGCCTTGTTTCTTTAAATCATCTATTGTGCTGTTCAGTTCTGATGCATATGTAACGGAATAACAGGTATATTTTATGATTTCAATCAATCAACCAATTAATCAATCAACCAATCAATCAATGAATCA
This sequence comes from Megalonaias nervosa, assembly GCA_016617855.1. NCBI lineage: Eukaryota > Metazoa > Mollusca > Bivalvia > Unionida > Unionidae > Megalonaias > Megalonaias nervosa. The sequence goes on along the minus strand of JAECUM010076117.1, from coordinate 1,233 downwards.
ATCAATCAACCAACCAATCAATCAATGCATGATGAAATCAATCTATCAATCAGTCAATCAATCTGTGCGTCGGAGAGTCGGTGCGTCAATCAAACAAAAACGAGAACGAGAGGAAACTGAAAAGAAAACAAAAGGGAAGCCTGTCACAATAGTTGTGTGATATATGTTAGTTGGCTTTACATTACCACTGTTGCTGTGCTCTGTTTGTTTGAAAACATAATGAAATTATTTTGTTTATTTTTCGTTATTCTTGACAATGGCCATCCTCCAAAAAGGTTATTAAATTTATAATTCCAAGAGTGTGATTTCCTTCATTTCTAATTAGTGTTCGAGAATTACAAGATTTCCTAACGTGTTTCTGAAATCTGCGAACAATTTTCTCCGCTGAAATGATAAAAATAAACTTGTACAGACGTGGCTGCATGCTGAGGTTTTCAGTATTATTAACATATAAAATGATTTGTGTGAATAATAACTGTAAATAATAACAGTAAACTTTCAGATTACCCGGATAGCGAGTGCTATTCCATTGCCAATTCCAAAACAGCCGAGATCCAAACGATGTTTTAAGAATTCCCGCCCAGTCCTGTATCCATAACCCGCTTACAGGAACTTTACTATTCTGTGCGCTTTGCAGTCGCTGTAGCATCTGTTACGAATGAAATTGCGTAATGCATTTTAGGTGAAGGACCAAAAATAGCTATTTCCACAGACTTACTGCTTTGGGCTGCAGGATGGGATGACTGGCAAATAATAGACGCCTATACACACCGTACTATGCGTGGCATTTTTATCTCTTCCGCACCATTTTCATAAAATAACACATTAATGGGATTGTGCATATCGTTAGTAGTTCATAGAAGTGCAATTTAATTTGCAAAAGAAAGCATGCGAACTAGTTCTTTATGGAAATTAATACTCAAGAGCTTTTACCACGAACAATTGACATTCGTTGATCTAACGTTCAGAAGATGCAGTTTCAAAATGTCTCGATATGATTATTGCACTAATCGTTGTTCGGGCGACCGCTCCGGTGGCCTAGTAGTTAGAGCGTCCGCCTCAGATGCGGGAGGTCGTGGGTTCGATCCCCGGCCGAGTCATACCAAAGACTTACAAAAATGGTACTAACAGCTGCCTCGCTTGGCGCTCAGCATTAAGAGGTTAGTGTTAGGACTGGTCGGCCTGGTGTCAGGATAATGTGACTGGGTGGGACATCATGCTACATGTCTGCGG
>JAECUM010076116.1:0-21869 GCA_016617855.1 Megalonaias nervosa | reverse complement strand
TCTATTGTGTCAAATGCTGCAGACAAATCAAGAAGGGTGGGGACTGTAATCTTTCCGCCATCCAAAGCAGAGAGAAGGTCATTAACTACTTTCAGAGGAGTAGTTTCAGTACTGTGGCAAGGGCGATATGCAGACTGTACATTGCTAAAAAGACTGTTTGAATTCAGATGAGACACAAGTTGGGATAGAACAACTTTTTCTAAGATTTTTGACATGAATGGGAGATTAGAAACTGGGCAGTAGTTCTTTAAATCGTTATGGTCAAGTGTTGGTTTCTTCAGCAGAGGCTTTACAATGGCACTTTTGAAAAATGATGGGAATTCCCCGGATGAGAGAGAGGGGTATTAATAACATCAGTTAGTGAAGGCAATATTGGGTCTAAGCACTCAAGCAGCAGTGATGTTGGAATTGGATCAAGTTCACATGACTTTGGTGCACTCTTCATCACGATTGTACGTACTAAATCCATAGAGACAGGTTCAAATGCTGCTAACGGTTGCCGCTGAAACTCTGTATCGTAACTGTATGGTGACGATGAGTCACTTGAAATTGTGTTGTCAAGCTTATCTCTAATGGTTGGTACTTTGTCACGGAAGAAATTTGCAAACAGGTCCGGAAGGTCGACTGGAGAGAAGGTAGTTGGAAGTGGTGTACATTTGTTACTTGATATTAGCATGTTAGTAATCTCGAAGAGCTCTGTGCAGCTGGAACTTTCCGTGATCTTAGTACTGTAGTAGGCTGATTTCGTTGCATTGACTATGTTTGTGACGTTCTTCTTAGCGGCTTCATAGATTTGCTTTTGAATAGTGAGTCTGGTGGCTAGCCAAAGCCTCTCAGCTTTACGGCGGTCTCTTTTATCAGTGCGAAGCTGGTCCCTAACACTGCTATACCACGGAGAACACTTTTGAATTGATACTCTTCGCTTGGTTGCTGGGGCATGTTTGTCAAGCAATGAACGCAGGCAGTTATCGAGTTGTTCTGCTGTAGGAGGTAAGCAAGTTGATAGGTTTGCTTGGATGTCATGCATTAGTTGGGTTCTACTTATCATACGGAGGTTTCTCTTAGTAGCAAATAAAGGTGTATTGCTCGGGACTGATACGTCAAGAAGGCATATAATGCAGAGGTGATCTGATGCAAGTTCGTGTGATAGCAGGGAGGACCGTAGAATATTATCATCAGGTCTATAAAGAATCCAGTCTAAAATGTAACTATGTTTATGGGTGGGTTGGTTAACTGACTGTTTGAGGCTGAAAATATGAATGGAATCTAGCAGTTTTGATGTGTATGGGTTTCCAGGACAGTCAAAGTGAAAGTTGAAATCTCCAAGAATAATCAGGTTGCCACCTATCGAATTTCCATACTGCAGGAGATTCGGAAACTGCTCCAAAAAGAGAGATTCTGTCAGCTTGTTTTTTTCTACTAGGAGGAGGGCGGTAGAGGCAGAAAAAATTGACTGACCTTTGTTCCAGTGTGAGTGGTTTGGACTAGTTCAAACGATATGTGGTAGAAATTGAAGATTGTGGTGTGGTTAAGACGTTTGATAGTGGAGTTTTTTGCGATGACAGCAATTCCACCTCCGCGAGAGTGGCGGGGGAACGACTTGATGGAGTAACCGGTGGGTGTTAGACCCACGCACTTGGGCTCATCACCTGATGCTTTTAGCCATGTTTCTGTCAGGAAAAAGATGTCGATATTCTGATCGTAGATAAAATTAACTACTTCTGTGCTCTTTTCCGGTGGTCCTACTGATTGGGCATTGAATAATGAGATACGCAGTGGTATCTCTTGGATATTTGACACAAAGGCTGACGATTTAATAGGGATTTGGATTAGGTTATCTAAATTGACTGCCGAATTTTTAAATTACTGAGCCGGAGAGGGCGAAAGGGAGATAACTGGAATTCTTCTTCCTGTTCTACGCCGGCCAGCTTTGAAACAACGTTTCTTTTTTCGCTTCCGTTTTCATTTAAGTAATGATGAATGAAGTCCCAAGTCGTTTAGTCTAGTGCCCAATGTAATGTGGAGAGCCAAGGAGTGGTCATTTAAAGCGATTAATGAGGGTCCATCATAGCATAAACGGGTGGACTGGCGAGTATCACGTGATGGTAGTTTGTTCAACAACAAAGGATGTTGTAGCAGTGGAATAAGACAGCTAAGAAAAAGTCTAATTGTTCTCGTTTCCAAAACAAGGAGATGAAAAAACACATACGAACGGAACAGCCAACGCACGATGAACACAATAACGTAGACGAAGACAGACAACAAGCACATATATCATGAAAAACGGCAGAAAAAATAAAATGGAACAGCTGCTTCAAGCCGGTTAAGTGAGAGCGGCCATCTTGTTAACTCCATTAAATAAATAAAAAGAATAAAACCTATTTTTAGTTATATAGTTAAAAATATAGTAATATATGGTGATTAACTTACCTTAATCATGTGTTGAGAGAATTTATTTAGTGGTGTGTGTTTGTGTGTGTGTGTGTGTGTGTGTGTGTGTGTGTGAGAGAGAGAGAGAGAGAGAGAGAGAGAAGTCATTTTGAGACGATCCCCCATTTTAAAGCAATGGATCTACATCATGTCCCACTGTACACATTGCAATTTTATCCCAAGGTTTGATGAGCCTATAAAAAGGGGGGGGGGGGGATGGAGAACGAATAAATGGTGATTTTTGTTTCATATACTGGTCCTATAGTGCAAATAATTTAAGGACAAGTAAATGTATACCTGCTTAAATTACTTATTCTTAGTATTGCAATGAATATCGAGTAAGTTCGAAAGGTTGTAGCTTACGCAAGGATTGCATAAAAACATTACATTTACCTTCTCATCTATAATGGTGGACTCAGATGGTTTGTCGTTCAAAAAAACAGCATGTGGACCTTCATGTACATTTATGAATTTAAAGAAAATAAAAGTCGATAAATATAGTGAAGTGATTAGCTAACCATTTTGATATAGACAGCTAAAGAAGTATGGATTAACCGTTACCTTCAACAAGTAAGTTAAATTATGTTTATTCATCGACTTTTATTATAGCTCGACAAGCTCTCTCTCTCTCTCTCTCTCTCTCTCTCTCTCTCTCTCACACACACACACACACACACACACACACACACACACACACAATTACTGTTTTCCCATTAGACAGATAGGGCAGCTGCCTGCCTAGAGCGGAAAGAAACCCAAAGCAGCGGCAGATTTTAAACTATGAAAATCTAGATTTGTTTTAAAAAAAAGTGTATTCATTTTGCATATAAAAACACTAGTTACAATTTTTATATTAAAGAGAGTAACGGTCGTTTAATGGTCTGGTTTTAAGATTTTATTTTGAACGGCGGTGGTTGTGCTGCTGCAAATCTGACAGCGCCTGTGGGCTGCAAAATCATAAATCCGTCGACACTCACACACACACGCACACTGTCTTCTTTAATCAGAAATAATATCTATATTTCATTCAATATGACCAATGTGCAAAGGTATTTTTTACCGGATACTTTTGGGCCATTGTATTGCTATTGTTGTTCTTATCGTCGTCATCTTCGTCGCCATCCTTTGTAAGTGTGTGAGTGTATGTTGGATTTTTAACATAGCTTTACAAATTTTCAGTCATATCGCTTCGATGTCTGCAGTGTGGCAGTTTATAATGATGTCTAGCCCTGAGGCATCATGCCGCAGACATGTAGCATCATGTCCCACTCAGTCACATTATTCTGACACCAGGACGACTAGTCCTAACACTAACCTCTTAATGCTGAGCACCTAGCGAGGCAGCTGTTACTACCATTTTTATAAGTCTTTGGTATGACTTGGCCGGGGTTCGAACTCGCGACCTCCCGTTTCCGAGACGGGCGTTCTAACCACTGTTACGTATATGTACTTAAATTGCATGTGTGTTAGTTTTAAATTCTTTTCTTAATTTATTTTTGTTTCATTACATTTCATTGTACAGATAATATTTTTACTGGATTTTATATTTTTCCCAGTAAATTTAGTTCTGTTATTTTAGTCTGATTAGAAAGCAAAAATATTGCTTTATTACTAATTTTAGCTAACCTAGTTCTTAACCTTAGTTCGATTTTGTAAACATTGAATGAAAATGATTGGTTATTACCAAGTTCATGTTCGGCCCACGTGTTAGCCAAGTTGTAAACAGCCTTTCTTTTTTATTTATTTCCAGCGTGTGAATCTGATTCTTAGCGAGGGCTATTCTGGCCTACGTGTAAATTGGCATTCAGTGGAAATTATTTGGAATTCTAAAGCCGGAATACTATCCTTGATTCATAAAATTCAACAAGGAACTGTTGACAGAACAACACCTTATAGAAGACGTCATCGCCTTCCATATTGGAACTTCATCGAGATTCGAACTTGGAATGAATTAGAACTGTTTAGTGATAGGACTTATATTTTTCAATTCTAGGATTAATTTTTTGGATTATATTCACAAACCGTAAGTCCTATTTCATATTTTCTTCTTGTTTTCTAGGGAAATAAATTATTTTGTTAAAACGTACAAAGCTTGTTGGCTTCACTCTTTTTTTGTTACTTTTGTACCAGCCTACACGTAACACCACTAAGCCACAGGAGCGGTCTCCTTTGTAAGTATCTTGATGTGCCCTATTATATTTTACTGATTAATTATCTACTCCCACGCAAAAGAGAAGCCTCCGCAAACGTTTTTCTTAGGCGTACGGATTTTCCTACGGATATCTATGTGAAACACACGAAACAGAAAAAGATTTTCGCACGCTTTAAACATATCAGCGTATCTATGTATAGGCAGCTACGCTCCTGCCAAGGGTAAAAAACTGTTTAGCTTTCCTCATTCAATAAATGAGATATACACAATTATTTTATTTTATTTAAAAAAAAAAAAAAAAAAAAAAATTTTCTTGTACATCAATTATTATGTATTGCAAGGCTAAAAAAAATCTCTGATTAACTTTCAATTATCATTTACTGCAAGGGTACAAGTCTATGTATAGCTTTCCTCATACAATAAATGAGATATCTAGGTTTTCTTCCCTTATTAAAAGATGATTGTGTAGCACATCAATGTATTGCAACCTGTTTCAGCATAATCAATCGCATTATCCAATGTCTCTCCGTAGTTTCATTTGATAAACAGTATTAAAAATAAGAAAAATAACGGCAAAACCTATGGTAATTATAAATATGTAACGAAATATATAACTAATTTCTTCAAAATTTCTCAAATTCATATACATTACTTTAAAGATTTTTTAAACAAAACAATATTAAAAAAAAAAAAAAATGCATTTTGAAGAAACGTTTCATAAGAATGTTTTACATGATTTGCCCAGCTCATCAAAAAGGAAGAACGGATTTATAACTAAACGAAACAACAAAATTAACAGAACAAAGAGTCGCAACAATGAAATACCTTTATTTAATAGGATGTCATAACAGAAACACTATCAAGAAGAACCTGAATCAGCTATGTCTGCTGTGAAGATGAATAGAGAGAGACAATACGTCCAGATTTGGTTTTCCAAGGAAGATCATAGACATCCATGCCAATGGTAACCATAATAGCTATCAGCCAACACAGCAGAAAATGTCTTCTATTGCTAGCCAAATATTGTATCAAAATAGGTTCACAGGGAAAATTGCAAAGCAACAATTGTGTGACTGTCCGTTTAGCCAGCGGAAATAATACTTTTTCGTCGTCTTGGTTAATTGACTGTGAGGTTCTTAGTTTCTTACCAAAACCTTCAGTTGCATTTTTTTTTCTTGAATTTATTGCTTTGACTGACTTATAAAATGGTACTTATAAAATGGTACTTCTTTGATAAATATGCGATGGCCCTTGCCATCGATATGCTTTTCTGTGCTATTTTTATAGACCCTAGAGAGAACTAAGCATAGTCTGAACCATTCTATTTCCAAAAAGCTACGAATATTTCTCCTAAATAACTGTTTCAATGATCAGAATGGTATTTTCAATTGCTGCGTCTCTCACGTTTGTTGCTAACATTGCGAATATCACCTTCATTTGTTTGTTTGTTTGCATTTTTCATTTGTGACTCATTTAACTCGTTCAAATCGTTAACATTATCGTCTCTATTTTCAAATGGACGAAACAGCTTGATTAATTCATCCACAAATAAATCTAATAAACCAAATGTTAAAGCCTGTACTAAATGAGCGTACATTGTTTGTTTACAAAGTAGTTCCTAATACACTATACTATTTTAGACATACATCTCATGCAGTATGAAAACATATAGAAAAATACTGCACGATTCTGACAATGTAAAGTTAATGGAGAAAGAAAGAGTATATAGTTTATAAATAAACATACTTGTATAGATTATCGCAGATTTATAAATATGTGAATGGAGGGTGACCGTGGAATATATCTCATAATACTGTTATGTATATCTATATTATGTATTTTGATTTTTATGATTATAGATTGCAAGGGTAATTTTTAAGCTTATTACATAGCTTCAAGATAGTGGGTTTGTACTTTTGGATGAGCTCATTTCCTTTGCTAAACATGTTATTGTGACCTTTTGACCTTGGAAGCTGTATGCGAAATATTGTTGAATTTCATGGGATTTATCTTTGGAAAACCAGGTGACCTACTTTCAGATTCGTTAGCTGCTAAAGGACCTAACCTTGTTAACGATTAGAATATTCCGGAAATGATTATTCAACCCCAGTTCTGATTCGGAAACTGCGTCTTAGATTATTTTCTATAAGGGATGTTTGCCTGAGAATAAAGTATTTCTATCTTAAACTTCAGTCCTAGTGGAGTCATTTACTTGTGTTCAGTTTAGAGGATTTAAATCAATTATTTCAATTATTAATTGAAACTACAATGTTCTCGTAAGCTGTGATGTTATGTATATTTAATTTAATTATTTGTTAGCTAGTTTTAAATTTTTTAATTCCATTACATGCTATTGTAATGTAACATTGAGTTCAGTTCTGTTTGACCTGACTGATATTTTTTTTTTTTTTTAATTTTATTGACATAAACAACTAATACTAGAATCATTGTATATAGTTGCTGACCTCGTTTCAAAATCAGTAACAGTTTTGGTAAACAACTTTTTAATTTTTTATTTTTTTTGTATCTTTCTCAGAGTAAGAATCATTAAGTTAAGTCAAGGTCTTACCTTGACTATGTGACAAATAGCATGTATCAATTGTTGCAAACTTCTATTTTTTCCAGAAGAATGAACTTTTTACCCTCATTCGGGAATCTGCTTTGCGTCTTAGGCAGTCGTATAAACTGTTGTTCTTGATAGAGGTTTGTTAGTCGGGCTCCAAACAAGTGACACGTTAAGTTGTTATTATGTTGTGACCAGTTTGGGTTGAATTTTTTTTCTTTTCCAAATTATTGAATTCAAGTGACTCTTTTCCCAGGAAATACATAAGTGCTCCTACAAAATTCTTGGATAAGATATTTATTGGAAGTTATACTGAATTCAAAACTGGAATAATATTTTCCGTGATTCAACAAGAGACTGTTGACACTGCAGCACTTTGCTGACCACAACAGACGTCATCGATTTCCATTTTGGATTTCATCGGGACTCGAACTCAGTTTCATTTAGGACATTTTATTACTAGGACTTCTATTTTTTAATTCTTGGATTAGTTTTTGGATTTAATACGTAAAACCGTAAGTTCTTTTTTCTTAAGTTTTCACTTTGTATTCTAGGGAAATAAATATTTGTTAAATTGTACAAAGCTTGTTGTCTTCACTCTTTTCTGTTACTTATTTCAAGAGTATAGACTCGTAACAGTGAAAAAAAAAAACCTCTAATATAAAATAATACAACTTTGAAAAGCGATCACCCAATGCATCCAGTGCTCCCAAACTATACATAACGTCCGAAACATCCAGTATTGCCGCATATAAACCAAATGACAAGAAAAAAGTATTAAAACAATATCAGAAACTATCAGCCCAAATCTCAAGTGCGAGTCAGACAGACAGTGGCCTCAGTCCTTTATGGACGAAGCTGGGTGTGCTGCTATTTCCAATAATCCCATACACTGAGACTTTCCAACTTGAGAAAATTTGCTGGGAAAATGCCGCGAATACGAGCGAAGTGAATATCGACACGCAGTCGACCAAATGTTATTTAGAAGACAAGAGCAAACAGGGACAGGTGGAAAAATTATGAAGCTGCCGTCAAAGACTTTAAAACAAGAAAAAAATGAATCGTGAGTTGAAATGTAAAATGATCTTACTGATAAAAACTTCCAAGGAAGATCCTCAGAAGAAAGTTATTTTCAGCCATGTTTGCCCAAACATGGGGAGGGGATCAGGGCTTCCATTGGAAAAGGAACGTAGAAGTAAAAGAAGTTCAAATGCTTGTCTGTAACTTAATAGGTCAACGAATCTGTGGAGCGGTTTGAAACATTCGCTGGGACGTCTGACGCGGACAACAACGCGCCAAAAGATTTCAATGACACCACATCGTTCTGTCAACGGTTGCTGATCGACAACATCATGAACCCGGAAACGTTTCGCGCATTAATGCATGCACTTACTGAAGATATCTATAACATACAACACCTATGATGAGTTCTTAGACGCTTCGATTCTTTAAGACGCTTCCCGAAATCAATCCTACGACGCAGTGTGTCGTTACAAATTCAACCCTGAATGTCACCCAGATCAATGCGATCTCGTTAATGAAGCCAGAATTCCACATGGGGTTTCAACAACAATTACCGCAGTGGAGAGTCGCACACTCAAGTTTGCACTAGCTTTGTTACGCGTTTATCTTAGTTGACCTAATATCCGATCCATGCCATTCGGAAGCGTCAATGACAATAACGTTCTTGTGTTCTGCGACCGATTGTGCAACTTGGAAAGTTCTTGGACTTCCCACGGGCACCCAAGAGATTGATTCAATCAATGATGAAATCGATGGATGGTTTAATTCGTTACAGGAAATGACTAACATTAAATACATTAACAAGCCCACCGTCAGCTCTAACATCTCGATCGAATCTCCACAATACTTGGTAGACATTGGACAGGAGTCGCTGAGAACGGTTCTCGGTTGGCATAAATATATTTCTGAGATTCCCGAACGCGAACGAATATTGCAGTACCCATCGGTACCAGTTACAACATCGAGCCGGAAAATGGTCAGCATCACCACCACTATTCAGGTTATTTTAACCTTTAAGGCTATCAGTGGCAATTATCGAGCTACCTTTCAGGTTTAGCATCGGCGAACAGCGAAGTTGCCACTCAAGGTTCCATGTAGACCTGTTTCTTCCCGAATGGGCTCCCAGGTGATTTGCTCTTGACAACTCGAACCACACCCATATCTCTTCCATTCAACAATCCCCGATTGAAGCACTGACTTTGATTATGGCACTTCAGTACGAAGAGCCTAAATTAGCGCTCGTGGTACATTTTCCTGCACGATTCGACTCACACAAATATTTAGATTCTGTAGAGATTCATAAGGTTGTTTTGATGTCAAACGCATAATCGTGTTAACCTTTAATGGCAATGTCAACGATGCTATTTGGCATGATGCTGCTGTAATCGATGACAAAGTTGTATTATTCAAACGTTCGCTTTAGTTGCTCTTAAGGAACGTATGACTGACGACAGAAGCATGTTTAACATCATTTATCGAATCCGGTGAAACATTACCACATCATTCCTTGCGATGACCACATATTTTGTTCAAAGCGACGTTCGAGTCGAATTCTCATGACAAATAACTACCCAACAAGTTGTCAGTGCATCGCATCACGTGTTTATGGCATTTCAAACCGTAATCTGGTCACTCAACTGGAAAGTCCGATAATATCTTCAATACTGGTAGTGAGCGAGGTCTCGCTGAAGTAAAACAGTCACCAAGAACCCACCCATGACATTTTGCTCGAGATCGAAAACAATCGGATCGTGCGTGTATATAATCGACTATTGAAATAGATGTGGCGACAACATAACATTGACACTGTCTTGCAGATTTCCCCGATTTATTACTTTTCTCTCGTTCATCTACAATTTGTTAAGCAGTTCATGGTGGACAAGTACTTCAGAATACGTGTGGAAGAAGGTGCCGGTGACCCAGAATATAGATGCAGTGTGGTGATATTCTCCGACAAGACTCTGTTGTTGGAGGGATCAAGTGACCGAATGATGGTCATTGACATGGCTGTGGAAACCTCCTAGTGGTTTACACAAAGCCCCGTAGTGGGTAATTAAACCTATAACGTTTCAAATAAAATTTTGTCCCTGCGTAAACTTGTCACTTTGAGCTGAGGTCAACTTGCGATAAAGACTGGAAACCTTCCCGGAAAATGGATGCGGAAACACCCCATTCATGTTGATACCGACGCAGGTGCAACAGTTCAAAGCAGCTAAACGTCGATGTAATGAGACAATTCTTAAGTTGTTAGTGACCGGGTCGCCGCGAAGAAGCACGACGATGGAACATTTCAATTCCTCGTTGCCATTCCAGCATTGTTGGTGGCCGTTGCTCCCGCTGATACAAAAGCGGCTGGCTCTGAAAAATCCGTTAGGAAGCCACATAGCGTCTTGGGACCGCATAAGGTCTACAAAAAAAGGTATTCTATTATACGGCCTGACTTTGGGCAAGATCTTCGACTCCGGTCTAGCCCTGGAGCAATTTTGACTTGCCATCAAAGACAACAATATTTCAGCAGTATTATTGGTCGCTGGAGATAAAACTGAGATCGAAGGACTCGACGTCTATTTATACGGGCACTTAACCGTGTTCGGCATCGGTGTTTAAGTTGCATCATTAAATATAGGTGATGGATCTTGAACACGATGAAGATCTTGAGGAGCTAAATACTTACGAGGTGCTGGATCAGCCCGGAAGCCCTGCCAACATTGAGAGCGATCATGTGCCGTTTGTCAGCTTATTTCTCTGTGAGATTGGTGTTAACCAACATTCGCATACACTCAAATATAATGTCGCCAAGAATAAATAGAAATTGACCGTTGGGACCAACGTGATGTACTAGTGCCAACTCGATCATTATCGTGTTATCAGACCCCTGTTTCAGAACTCACCGGGATTCATCGCGGCTACATGGGCGTTTACAAAACGTCATGGGTATAGAATGATTAGTTTGTCCTCAAGTTAGCATTGGTACGTCAGGGTGGTCACAACAGTCACATAGTGGCGGATTTCTCACTATGCAGATACGGCAGCTGCCCAGGGAGAGAAATTTCGGGGGTGGGGGTGGGGGGGCAGATTTAATAGTAAACGTCTAGCCATGTATATTTTGTTCTAGTAAAAAACTTGTTCTTTCATTATTTATAAGCGAAAAGATCAATAAATGCCCTAATTTTAATGGTATGCATCGGGCGGAGATGAGGGCTGGTGACTCTGAAGGTGCCTAGAGTCGGCAAAATCATAAATCCGTCACTGAATTCAGACTTACGTTCATGCACGTACCTACCGACCGACATACACGCATACACAGATAAATTGACCGGTACGTCAATCGGTGCAGTTTTGTCGTTGCCTGTGCCTTGACATTCGCGTTTAACACGAAACAAAACATGTACTTTGCGGATGATTGGCTGATGCATGGGTACAGACAACTTGCCCAACATCCTACTGAGAACGTCCTTTGTGATACATTGAGAAGGATGGTGGTGGGGATAAATACATTCTCCCTAAATACATTCTTTATTCGCTGACTAATATAGACTGAATTAGTTTTTGTTAAATCCATCCTTTGAATCGATATAGGGTATTGATACCAAAAAAGCCCATGCTGATATATTCTGGATAAACTGTGTACCTTAGTCGATCAGGTCTGAGAGTTATTTGAGAATGTGTGTATTGGAAATATACAAAGATTTATTACATTTAATTGTCGCTTTACGTACATTGATTAAATTCATCTATTTATGTTATGTTGGTAAAATGGAAAACCTATCTGTACTTCAGCACCAATGAGTGAAGCACATTCAAGAATGTTTACGTAAGATCAGATCTAGAATAACCGAAATCATGCTTGCAATTAACATAATAGTCGCTGAAATAAATAAAACAAAAACTAATTGTTTTGCAGATTTATCCATGTGGCTAAGTATTCTTTTGTCTAAAATAATACTTTTATTGAGATACTTTTCTTTGAAGAACTGACTAGTACACACACACACACACACACACACACACACACACACCTTAAAAGACTGTATTGGTGATTTTGTACAATATAACATGTTTCCGGAGAAAAAGGGATGGGTGCCTTATATTGAACGCTATAAATGAACATCAGAAGAATCACTTCAAACATATTTTAACGATCCATCCTTTCAAACTTTCAACAAATGTGTCTAGTTATGTCTTTATTTATGTGATAAATACCATGGTAATGCAAAGTGTTTAAACGTGAAAAAATTAAGCGTCTAGTCAGTACACACATAAAGGATATCTACGCTCTTTAAGTAGATATACTAAAATATTTCACTAGTGTACTAGAAATTGTATTGTAACGAGTGGAGAAGCCAAGGGTGACAAATATGTTTCCACTTAAAGAGTGAAATATTTCCGTAAATCTACTCAACAACCGTTGATGTTATTTTTATTATTTATTTGCAAAGGCTAAAAGCCGTTCATTTGCATTGGTTTTCTCTTCTGAGAGCCAATGCGATTAACAGCTGTAATACTACATTGTTGAAAAATTCCTAAATTTTACAGTAATTTTGAGACAGCTACGTTTTCAACACACACACACACACACACACACACACACACACATATATATATATATATATATATATATATATATATATATATATATATATATATATATTCGTGAGTGTACATACCATGATTCAATCTGTATATTGGCAAAATAATGACTATTCGTACGAAAATGATGACATCTGTAATTTTGGCAACACATTTAATGCGCGGATTGAAATGATTGGGGTTGGATAAACTAGAAACATAACAGAATAGTTGTATCTAACAGACTTCAGGGCTTAACATCTTCAAACAAAGTGTTTTATTTTTTGTGTTTTTGCTTGTAAGGATTTTCGTTTATCATTTTATTTATTTATACATTCAAACGCTAAATTGGCGTGACCTTGGTAAACTTGTAGTCTAACTGAGTAGCGGACGCTGTATCCAAATTTCTATTTTTACTCAATTTCGGTTTCCACTCAACACTAATCAACGCTTGATTTATCCATCGTTTTCAAACACGATTGTGATGCGAGTTAAAACTGCTTCTTGTATTAGTATATTTATGACGAGTCGTTCTTTTAATAATTTTTTATTATTTTTTTGTACGAAACGTGTACCACTTTTCGTGGAGTATTACAGGTATACGATACTGTAGGAGTAATGTAGCGTTTGGCGCATACAATGGACACTTTTGATGTCAAAATTGGAACCTTAATCCCTTATAAATTGATGGCGTTATTCATTCCATTGGGATATATATTGTGACCACTTACCCAGTATGAGGTGAACGTATTACCTTTCTCCCTACGTAGGGCGACTGTAGCGGCCGCCAAACGGTCAGAAACATTTCTCGTTGTGTAAAGCGGGAACGTAATTACAAAAACCAACTACACAAAGTGTGTCTTCTCGTTTATACGTATATGTGTTGTGATTTATATATGCAATTGTACGCAATGTGTTGTTGTTGTTGTTGTTGTGGGGCTTAACGCCATTTTTCAGCACACGATAGGCTATACATGGCGGCCAGTATTAATGGTGGAGGAAGAAACCGGGAAATCCGCGGAAAGAACCACCGACCCACGAGAAGCTACTGGCAAGCTTTCTCACATATCCACATTCGCCGAATCTTAGACTCGAACCAACGCAGACAGAAGTGAGATGGCAGTGATCCGTAACGGACAGCGCTTTAGACCACTCGGCCACTCGGGGCCCCTGTACGCAATGTGCTCGTCTTTACTTTTGATTTTATTTCTGCATGTTGTCGTCAATGTCCTAAAGACGGAAACAGAATGAATGGCTGTCGCCATATACGTGTGGATTAAATCCATCTACAGAGTACAGCTTAAACTGGTCAAATGTGCTACTGCATTGGTCTTCAGTACATACAGGACGTACAAAAAATGCATGTTGATACTTATCACCAGGATCTGCGAGAGTCAAATTACAAATAATTACTAAGGACAAATTGATCGATAGTCAAAATTAGTTGAAGAGGTCTAGATCACTAAAGTTTTCTTCCAGAGATTAAAATTTAATTTTACAATTTCGGTAATATGGCATCAGTTAGAAACCTACATGGAATAGTTTACTAATATAAACTCCGACTCCGGACAAATGGGCAGACCAAATACGTCTTTATATCTCGATGTAACTATTCCCCTGATTAAATAACTTTAAAAACGTTTACGTTTATGACGTTATAATGTTGATCCGTGCATCATACACCTAGCTTTAAATGGGTATGGAAAAAGCCTAGGGGTAGAAAGCAACATAGCGGCAGTGGTCGACGTTAAATTAATTTCAAAGGAAATAAATTACATCGCCACATTCATAGTTCTATAAGATGAGAACAAAATAATCCATTCTTTGACTTGTACTGTACTGATTGGTTAGGCTGTGACACCATTCGTAGAATAGTCACGTTTCCCCGATCAGAACATTCTCGACCCTTTCCATCGTATGCTACGATTATGTAAGTAATGGCCATAGTTTGTTCTCTGCATATCTAGACACATGTTCAGCGGCTAAAACCTTAGCAATTTGGGAAGTGCCACCACGATTACCTCCGGTCTCCTTCAGAGTTAAAATTATTCCACTCGCATCGGAAGGAGACAAGGGTGCTCTATATGGTCATTGTAAGGGTGCAAATTTCTGTCGATCTATGAAGAGCACATTAATTTGGGCAGGTGAACGATTAATTAGATTTATGGTGATCAGCGCGTGTTAAATCACCATAATGCACGGATTGTAATGTCTGTGTCATGAGAGGAGTGATTCTTAATTAAACATTCGTTTATTTAACAAGTCAGACAAACTGGGAGAATAGGGATAACTTCGGTCTTGTATCGGAATTGTCAGATTTGAAATTTTCCAGAATTAGTTATTTGGGAATCTAGAGGTCACCCAGACTACAATTTTGGCGCCTAGTTAAAGGCGGGAGATATATTTAATCCAGATTGGTTACGCTAAATAAGGGGCGTGATTCCCACACGAAAAGTCTTGAGTTTAATATGTCCCATCGCAAAAGTTTTAGTCAGTCTACGCTTTTCTGCAAGAGAAAACAAATGTAGGAGACCCCGAGTTTGAATTTAGAAGAAATTCACTCGTAAATAATTATCCAAGGGATCGGATTTCTGGAAAGTCGACGGACACGATTTTGGCGGTAGAAGCGAGCGAAGCTTGAAGCCCAAGATGAAATAGCTCCACGGGACGTATCCACGTACCTACCTATCGAAGTATCTACGTATCTACGTACTTACATATCCACCTACCCACACAAAGTTCGAGGGCCGAAAGAGAAGAGACAATAGAGAGTTTGGAGAAGTGAATAGAAAAGTGGAAAGGACCAAGAATAACAGCCACAGTGATTTGGAATGAAACAGAAATAATCAGGTTATGAAGTTGTACAAGGCAATGACTTCGATTGTTCACTCGATTCTATGATGAACTAATTCTATCATTTAAAACAGATCGGCTATTTATATAAGTATATTTGTGTTTGAAATTCGGTGAATGATTTATTTCAAAAAGAAGTATATCTTCCTAATGTAATGCATTATCACGGTTGTTTGTGTAATTGATTAAATTGTTATTTTCATGTACGGGGACTCATGTCATTCTGTTTTATATATCTGCTCAGATCTCTATATATTCAACCTATAAGTTTCATACTTTATATTAATATTTACTCGATCTGGGCAATAACACCGAAGGCGATCACCCTCTAGATAACGATAACCAAATTTCCACTACAACCCACCCCCAATAAAGTGGGGGCTACGTGGCAGTCATTCCCATAACAGCTGGTTTGGAACTCAGCAACCTCATCCCCTCCGCCGCCTTAACTGTAGAAATTGGTTGGTAGCTTCACATCGACGCGGTGCATGATGGGTTTAAAGAACACAATTTCTGTACTTTTTTCACTGATGCAGGTTGATTTTTATCTAAATCCTTTCGCAGCAATAGAGGAAAAATGTTGACAACAGTATCTCTATATATTCCACCTATAAGTTTCAAACTTTATATCAATATTTACTCCATCCGGGCAATAACACCGAAGTCGATCACCCTTTAGATAACGATAACCAAATTTCCACTACAACTCACCCTCAACAAAGTGGGGGCTACGTAGCAAAGTGGGCGCTCGTCTAGGGATCAGAACATTTTATTCGAGTAAAGAGTCTGAGCAAATATAGAACAGAATAAGTATCTAAACATTTACAATTTCAATAGTACTTTTCAAGAAATAGCGATCAGAGTGAATCGAATCAATGTCTGGTTATTTTTTTATGTCTCTTCTGTGCATGCAATTTTCTTGCCATTTCTTTCATATTGTGATGAAAATACTGTAAGAGACTGACGCAATTTCCTTGATGTTCGGGCCGTATTCAAAATTTGTGGAGTGAAAGTGAAGAATGACCTTTGTATTCTCTTGGAAGAAGAGATATTTAGGCCAACCCCACAGTAGTAAATTACACCCTGTTTAGTGTGGGAGCGTTACGCTTAATTTGGGAAGACATTCCAGCGGTGTACTGCTCCTTTATTGATTGTTGGTGCAAGGAGTAGTCTGGTTTAATTGAGTAGGGCCATACTAGAAGTAAGATAAATACGTGTGGAGCTATTTTCGAGTAGGGCAGTAAAACTTGAGTGTAGGTAAAGAACTTAATTCTTGTGTCACCGTACAAGTAGACAAGGATGGCAAGAGACAGACAGTTAGAGAATTCAAGTCTATTTGTAGGGACGAACTGGGTTACGAAGGGGCACAGTTAGCTGAATTTGTTGAGCGGAGTGTTAGAGAACACAAGGAGCAACAGGCAGCGGAACGAGAGAAAGACAGACAGGTAGCGATAGCTGAGCGGGAACGAGAGCTCGACCTAGCCAGATTGCAGGCCGAAGAAAAAGCTAGAGAACGCGAACATATATTAGCCATGGAAAGGCTGAGGATCGAAGCAGAGTCCAGAAGGGGTGAAGACCTGAACAAACGTTCAGGACCCACAAGTAGGCGATCCGAAGACAGACGACCAATACAGATCACCATGCCCATGTTCAACGACAAGGACGAAATCATTGACAACTTTTTGACACATTTCGAAAAGTTGGCACTGGTTCATCAGCTACCCAAAGACCAGTGGGCTATCAATGTTTCGGCGTTCTTACAGGGAGCCGCAAAAGACGTCTGCCATAATATGACGCTGAACGAGGTAGCCGACTACGAGGCTTTGAAGAAAGCGCCACTACGGCACTATGAGCTGTCGGCGGAAACGTTTCGGAAACTCTTTAGAGGATCGTCGTAAAGAGCTACCGAAACGCACGCCTAATTCCATAACCGCGTACGCGTAATTTTTGATAAATGGATGAAAATGGCTGGTACCGCACTAACGTATGAAGGCATACGCGAGGAAATTTTGAAAGAGCATGTCTTAAGTACATACCGAAAAGACTTAATAGTGTTCTTAGCAGAGTATGAATTCTCAACCTTGGAGGATATAAGCGTGATGGCTATGAGAGCGCGCACTCGCGTCCAACCACCTGGGGTGGCAGGGACCGACCTGGCATCAGTGAGCATAGAAAGACCACTGAGGTGGTACCCAAAAGACGGAATGGTCAGAATGGTGGGAGGCCAGGGACCGGAAATCGCAGCGGAGAACATTTCCGTGGGTCGGGGAAGACTCAGGGGGCAGAGAAAGATACCACAGGGAGAAAAGGTGAACCGGTGTGTTACGGCTGCAACAGACCAGGCCATGTCGTTATGGATTGTAGGAAGTATCGTCCGACAACGATTAATTCGGTAACTACGAATACTGTTAAGGAACAGAAAACAGCGGAGTTGACTAACACAGCGGTAGCTATGGCAGTAGTATAGTGGGGTACCGTAGCGACAATGGGAATTAGCGTTACAGACCCCCCCTGGGCCAGTATAGCGACAAGAAATAAAATCTCACCCTGGGCCTGTATAGCGACAATGGAAAATTGAGTAGAGGGACTAGAACACCCTGGGCCTGTATAGCGACAATGGAAATTTTGTAGAGCGGCGACTAGGAGATTGTGGGTTTGTAGAGCGATAAGCGACAGGTGGCATGACGTCACACTGGTAACAATGTAGCAAAAAGAGAAGTACTGTGACGTCAGGCTACCTGAGAGAGGGCTATAGACAAACACGAATCAAGAGCGTTCGTGTTTTTTAGTAGAGAAAGGGTTTTATATATATATATTCGTTTAGGGTGGAGATAAAATGAAAATTAAGATCTTTTCGAGGCATTGGAAGTGGCCCTGAAAAGGGCCGTTGTTTGTTATGTGATGTTAACACCATTCTGTTAACATACAGGACATCTCATAGGTCTTCTTATCTTCCTCAAATTTCTCAAAGTTTGTCTTAAACTGTGTCTCACTTCTGGTCCGTAGATGAGAGTCCGCTTAAGACAGCCTTGTCTTTCCACATAACATCTTCTTTTCCAAAGAGTGGCACCGGTGATCCGGATGACGGTCCATTTTGTTTTCACATACATGGGTAAGTCTGTACGGAACAGCATTGAGGATACCAAAGTAGAGGATTCTACGTCTATCAACATCTTCTCTGTGACGAGAACAGGTGAAGGGAATGAAGTGAACCGCGTTGATTTATAGTGGAAGACCGGATCGAAACGGATTGAAAGGGTTCACCAATCCCAACACGCGTTACAAAAATTCAGTCACTTCGCGGAGTCTGTCTTCCAATCCGAAGAGAGCTACCTGTGACGTCACATTTCCTATATAGGCACACTAGCGTCTGTGCGCAGTGAATCGATGCGGTAGTGTTTTGTGAAACATGACGGAACCTAAGAAGACAATGAATGGGGGTGCACCGGCTGTGGAGACGAGAAGTAATGGTACAGCAGCAGCTACCAAAGTGAACACAGTGCTACTTCCCGAAGAGGTTGATTTCAACTGGGATTTAGGGGATTTTTTATCTTCTTCCCAAGAATTTGTTCCGGTACCAGTACCTTCGCCACTTTCTCCTTCATTACCACGTGTCGACGATTTTAAACAAAGACAGAGAGAAGAATTGGAGAAATTTTTACAGCAGCAGAAAGAAGCAGAGCAAGTATTTCTTCTTGAACAGAAACAGCGAGAAGAAGAAGAAGAGGCAAGAAGGAAACAACAGGAAGAAGAAGCGGTAGAGAAGAAACAAAGTCTAGGAGAGAAGGAGAACAGCGAAAGTCAAACGGTCACGGTACTCTTGGACATTTTGGCCGAGTTAAGAAGTCTGAAACAAATGTATCAGACTTCTTTATTACGACCCAAGAGAAAAAGACCTTCCCGAGCCAAACAACCTAACCCTGTGACTACACCAGAGATACCACCCCTAGTGATATCTACTAGATCATTGACAGGAGCAAGTCCACAAGTAGGCCTTGGCCGTGGCAAAGGCTTAAGACAGTTAAAGCGAATTGATTCTCGTTCCTGAGTTTGTTCTAAGGAAAAAAACAAACACTCAACAGTCCTTTTCAGGGCTACCCAATACTCTCGAAAAGAGTGACTATTCATTTTGCCAAAATCAATTAAAACTCAAAATCCCTTCTTTAACCCTATGATGTACGTGTTGTGAGTGTATGAGTGTAGGTCCTTATTATTTCTAAATAATGAAAACCAAGAGACACTTACGTTTTTTCAGTTTGGTCTATTCTGTTACAATTTTTTACAATTCAATATCACAACATAACACAACACAACACTTTTAAAAAAGTTCATAGATTTCTTCTCTCTCTTTTTTCTTTCACTCTCTCTGTTTTTTCAATTTCTTCACTTTTACACTTTTTTTCCTCTTCTTCGTCTTCTTCTTCCTCACATTTTTCTCGTCTTCTTTTCTTTTCTGTCTTCTCTTTCTGAACGTGTCGGGGTTCTTCTTTTGTCGAGGTCACCTCTGTTTCTTCTTCCTCCTTCTCCTGCTCCTGTTGTTTCTTAGGGCACTCTGAAGACCAATGTCCTTTCTCTTGACAATGATAACAGGTATCTTGACTTTTGTTTCTTTTGACACTGGCCTTGCTTCTTTGACGGTCTGGACATTCTGTAGCCCAATGCCCTTTCTTTTGACAGATATAGCAAGTATCTTGACTTTTATCTCGAAAGGAAGGAGAGTAGTCCGTCGGCTTGTCTGAAGAAAACTTTCTTATCACACCTCGCAATGCTCTAATCAGAAGTTCGATCTGTGTGGGTTCTTCCATTGTGCTGGTCGGCTTGAGAGCGAAATGAATACTGAGAGGGGAGTCACTAGCCCTTTATATATGCCCTGGTCTGACACAGATATATAGGGATTCATGGTGTTTCACAGGTAGTCATTTGACTTTTTGCCGTCAAGATGAAACGATCGCATCATTTCGAAAAGAAAGAAGAAGAAGAAAGTAAGAGGCAGAAACGTGATTTATCGCCTCGCACAGTAGCTGAAGTCTTGGCACAAATTCATGCCAGCGATTTTGAAGATGAGATGAGTGAACCAGAATCGAAGCCTAAAGAGTCTACACCAAATCAAAGTCCATTACCATCAGTAAACCCTGAAAAGTACTACCATATTCGGGAGACGGACAAACGCTCTTCCAGAAAATTTAGAACCACAGCCTACACGTACGCAGTGAAGTTTAAAGATTTCAGGTCTGACGTACCCTTGGAAAAAGCAGAAGGGTTCATCACCGATGTGTGGGATTCTTTGTTAACCACACTAAAACGGCAATGTCGAGCCAAAGAAGACGATCGCTTGAGACTTTCTATTCATCACGACAATTTGAAGTCTCCCGTTTGGATCGAGTTTAGCAGTCCAACAGAATTGACACCTTCCAAAATCATGGACAAGATTCAACACGTACAACAATCCAACGACAAATTTCACATCACGGACGGAAAAGCGACACTGTACATGACCCGCGTGTCTCTTCCCCAAGGGACAGGTAAAAAAAAGTTGATGTTGGTAGACAACTTGCGTAACCTCAAGCGTAGTCTCGTCCAAATTAACAATCCAAAAGACAAGATGTGCTTAGCCCGTGCCATCGTGGTGGGACAAACGTATGCTGACAAGAACGATACGGTAGAATGGAAAAGAGCCTGGAAAACTATTCAACGATCGGACCGAGCCAAACAACAAAGAGAAGCAGAACTCCTGTTACAGCAAGCGGGGTTAGCTAAAGACACACCCTGCGGCATTCCTGAAATGCAAAAGTTGCAAGACGTCTTGGCTCCACGTTACACCTTGAAAGTTCACCCTCAAGAAGTGCGCGGACCTCTGTTGTTTCGAGGTCAAGATTTTAAAGACGGGAAATACATTCACGTCTATCATCACGATGAACATTTTGATGCCATTACCAGTATCACTGCATTCCTGTCATACAGTTATTACTGTGAGAAATGTGACTATGGCTATAACAATCGAGAGCAACACAAGCATTGTGGATCGAAATGCTCAGGATGTTTAGCTTCTACACCCTGTCTGGACGAAGGACAAGAACGAGTGCATTGCTCTGTTTGTCAGCGCACGTTTGTCAGTCCTGCCTGTTACCAACAACACCTAAAGACGCAAGGTTCACAGCAGAAATATGCTTGTCAGCTCTTGAGATTGTGCCCTACTTGTGGACAAGGCATACGTACCAACAATGCCAAGGCGCACGTCTGTTCAGGAAAGAAGCGATGTCACATTTGTCGCCAAACCGA
>JAECUM010076115.1:0-18562 GCA_016617855.1 Megalonaias nervosa | reverse complement strand
AAAAAAAAAAAATCGTATCACCAGAAAGATTATATAGTTCTCTACTTGACTTCAGATCATAGTTAACCTTTAATAAAAAAAAAATTACCTAATGGAAAATAATCGTTTAGAATGATCCTAATGTTTACAAAATAAAAATTATTATCAGCAACCACAACCTGGATTATGTAAAATACACTAAGGAAATTCCAAAATCTAGTCCTACACCCAAATAAACATATTTACTTCAAATAATAAAAATTCTGATTTTAAACCCATATACATGGAGAATAATTTAGCTATGCATTAGTTGTTTACAGAATAAAATATAAAATGTCAATTCAGGTCAAACAGAAACTGAATTCAATTTTGGACAAGGTCAAGTCCAACATACAATGTTACATTACAATAGCATATAATGAAATAAACAAATTTAAAAAAAACCTAACTAACAAGCACTGCAAACTGAATGTACATAACACTTCCCTTCATTAATAAAAAGACAAAATACTCAATAAAGCTTTCTTTTTACTATTAGTCAAGTATGCATGTGATACAAAATTATATTAGATGAAATCTTATGAATGACACAAAGTATACAATATATTTCCATACATGTGAAAGTGCATCTGCTATTAAATTGTCTTTTCCCTTGATGTGGCTGATGTTAGTATTGTATTCCTGCAACAAAAAACTCCATATTAATAGTCTCTGATTTTTGTTTTTCATCTTGTCACTGAAAGTTCGGGGTTTGTGATCATTAAACATAATAATCAGAAAATAATCTGAACTAATATACACTTCAAAGTGTTGCAATGCCAATATCAAAGCCAAACATTCCTTCTCGATTGTGGAATACTTTCTCTGGTGCTTATTTAATTTCTTAGAAAAATAGCACACTGGATGGTCTACACCATTTTTCTCTTCTTGCATCAATACTGTACCAACCCAACATCACTTGCATCAACATATATTTTTAAATGATTGACTGAAATTTGGAGATGAAAGAACTGGTGCACTCTTACATATGCATTTAACTTGTCAAAAGCCTCCTGTCATTTTGCATGCCAATGAAATTTGGATTCCTTGCTCAATAAATTTGTCAGGGGTTCGGCAATTATGGAGAAACTATAACAAAATTTTCGATAGTATCCAGCCATACCCAAAAAATCATGTTAGTTGCTTTATACTGATAGGCACAGGGAATTCGGAGAGAGCCTTGTCCTAAGCATCTATTGGTTTAACTTTTCCATGGCCTTCAATATGTCCTAGAAATGTAACACAAGCACGGCAAAACTCACATTTAGATAAATTAATTGTCAAATTTACATGAGTGAGTCTGTCAAAGAATTTCCGAATTGTTGCTAAATGATCTTCCCAGGTGTTGATATAGATGATGACGTCATTGAACAGGATTACATCTGGTCTAGATGATTGTGACATCATCACAATCATCTAGACCAGATGTAATCCTGTTCATTAAAATTGAAAAGTTCCAGGTGAACATTTCATTCCAAACGGCACCACTGTATATTGATAAAGTCCATCTGGTGTCTCGAATGCTGAAATTTCCTTTGCCCTTCCCGTCAGTGGAATGTGCCAAAATCCTTTCAGAAGGTCGAATATTCTGCATTTCCAACTTTATCAATGCAATCATCGATTCTTGGCAATGGAAATGAATCTCTTTTAGTCACACTGTTCCACTTTCTATAATCAGTGTACATGCAGAAAGTATTATCTGGTTTCGGAACAAGTATATATGGTGAGCTCCAGTCACTTTTATACGGTTCAATGAAATCATTCTCCAATATATACTGAATTTCTTTGTTCAAGCATTCCTGTTTGAGATGGTTCATCCTGTACGAGCATTGTTTCACAGGTGTGGAATTTGCAATGTCAACGTCATGGTAGTTTTATTTGTTCGTGTAGGAACATCTGGAAATAATTGCTCATGTTCAAGGAATAACTGTTTTAGCTCCTTTGTTTCTTGTTGCTGCAAACGTAAAAGTGTCTGGTCCAGATCATTCATAATTTCTTAATTCCCAAGATTTGTTACTCAAAAGTTAGTACATTCCTATTGCATTCCATTGCTTAAATCCTCAATGTGGGGGACAGGAACAAAAAAATAATTGCATGATTAACCTGGCTATCTCTGTCAACATATTCCTTTGGCATATTTAAATGAGAAATGTGATTATGGATATAAAAATTGAGAGCAACACACTGATTGCAGACTGAAAAGTCGGTGTTCTTATGAGGGACAAGAACGAATGTATTTGCTCAGCTTGTCATCGAAATATTGTCAGCCCTACGTGCTACCAACAACATGTCATGATGCAAGGTTCACAGCAGAAAAGTGCATGACAGCTGCTGAGATTATGCTCTACTCAAGATGATCGCATTGTCCGTCCCCATTCTGGGGGGTGGTGATGGTGGATCATGTAAAGCTCCAACTACAAGGTACCAAATGCTCTAAAGTCACCTTCAACTCAGCCAAAATCTTCTCCATGCAAATTGCATAAGTCATACGTACAAATAGCGACAAGGCACACATTTGTCGAGGAAAAGAGAGATGTCACATTTGTTGCCCAATCGTGAACTTGGAACATTAATGCTACATCTAAAAAATGCCAATCGAAACAGGAGGAAGGGGATGACAAGAAGAAAGGGAATTTCATCTTTTTTGATTTCGAATGCATGCAAGAGACTGGCATTCACATTCCTAATTTCTGCGTGGATTATTTATGAACAGTATCTACGAAGGCATTATGATGACTATTTAACTGCGCACAAGAGTCTCGTTCTGTTTAAAGCTTTGCACTTTCATTATAATAATACTTCTCTACCTTTATGGGAAGGAAAGATTTGTAAATTAGCTTACAAAGATGTGTGTATAGCTTGTGACCTACACCCTCACTGGAAAGATGTAAGTGACTGGAAAAGTCTTGGTTTCGATGCTTAGACACGATAAGTGGCTAATTGTGACAAAGATTTGTGTTAATGACTTAAAACGTCAAGTGAAAATGTGGAATTTAAACCCATGTTAGTCAAAGTGTCAGAAGAACCCCACACAGAAAAAAATCAAATTCAGGACAGCAGCAGTACCTTTGCCGACATCGACACGAATAAAACACCATTTCGGAAGGAAACATTTGAGACTGTCCATAGTAGTGTAGAGACTTCAAGACCATTACAAAGTGTCCCTAGACATTCTATGACACTATGTATTCATCGAAACTTTTGTACAGTGACTTGTTTGTATGGCATTTTGATCTGTTTGCTTGTCATATTAGCCATGTACTTAACCTTTTATGTATTTTTGTATTTCATGTCAGAGCGCCATTTTTATCACTCATTAAATGTGTACTGAAAAGCATAAAATCTCTTGTCTTGTCCGTTATTTTCAAAATTCTTAACACCTTCACTATTGCTACATCTTCCTCTTCCGTCTCTTCCTCTACTTTGAAAGTCATCGATGAAAAGTTAGATCGTTCCAGCTGGGAGGCCCTGTATCTTCGCCATCCCTTTAATATGTTGATTGCTGGACTGAGTAGTTCAGGCAAAACCAAATTTGTCAAACGTTTGATTGAGCACAAAAGCCATTTAATCGATCTTACACCCCAACGCATCATGTTGTGTTACAAAGTGTGGCAATCGGCTTACAACCTCCTTCGAGAAAGTCAAAGAGAATCCACTGTCTTTGTGGAAGGCATTCCTCGCGAAGATGATGGGATCGTGTCTGACACGTGTCAAACACATCCAGTCATCTTCAACGACATGTTAGAACAAGACGAAGAAGAAATTAAAGCTTGGCTTACATGCAAAGGGCATCGTCGTAATGCCAGTGTCATGTACATTGCACAAAATTTGTTTCAACAAAGTAAACCCCATCATACCATCAGTCTCAATGCTCATCACGTGGTTCTTTTTAAAAGTCGCAGAGATATATCTCAAGTGCAAGTGTTAACCTAACAATTAGGTACTACTTGGCAGAATTATGCTTCATGCGTATGATTATGCCACTCAAGCACTTCACACCTATTTACTCGTAAATTTAAAACCCAATGCACCTGATTATTTGTGATTTCATAGCCATCTGTTTCACAACTGCTAACAAGACGGAGGGACCATCGTTTACACGTCCCCTTCGCCTTAACTAAAGTTTATAAAAGTCTCAGACACTTCTGATCTGTCTCACAAATCACCGGAATGACTTCCCTTCAATCTCATCTTATAGTCAAATTGATTCATGTTATGTACAGTATCAGTCGCGTACAAAATCCACAGGTGCATGTTCGTGTCTCAGAAGCCAGTCCCAAAGAAGTTCCATGATGGTTTAAGGTGACAGCACGTCAATTACTTCAAGGTATCACTCACATTCTTCATCAAACCAAATGCTTTTTCATCAAACACAAAGCAGCCTTGTCGCAAATAGCTGATCCCAGAATTGATACTCAAATAAAATAAATTGAATAAATTTGAAACCTGGAGGTAGCGGTTCTCTAGGAGGTGTCATCATTCTTTCCCTTTTAAAATGGGATCCAAATGCCCCAGCAGTCACCCCAAGAAAACACCACTCCTCAAAGATGTTCCAAGAAGAAAAAGAGCAGTGTTTTCAAGACCAGGGCAAAAAAATTCCCAGAAAAAGAAAAATCCCAAGTAAAAGTAAAGTCCCAAGAAAATAGCTTCTACCCAGAAAAGGCAGTGCTGCCCGGGCATGACCTTACTTCCCCAAACCGCCACCTGCAGTGACCGTGCCTCCAGCAGCAGTAACAGCAGCTTCTTCTGCTTCGACATTGCTGGTGATGCCAGCCAAACCTGATTTGATAAGCATCTTTCCCAATTTGATGAAAAGATGGAAACACATTTGAAAAAGAGCTTCTCCTCCTCTTCTTCTTCTTTATCCGCAGCGTCAGCAATTAAAAAGTACCCTCCCCCAAGATCAAAGCCCAAGCGAGATCAGTCGTGTTACAGAGCTTACTGGATTTATCCAAGCAAGAACTGTCACAATTTAGTCCTCTGCGAAGCCATCAACGTCGAGTGATGCATTTCATGAAGATGACATGACATATCGACATTCAGTAGAGACGCATTCAAGTATAAAATGTGTCGTGCCAGACGATTCACTTCAGTACTTTTTTTATTCCTGAAAGAAGAAAGATGTCACGCAAAAGAAGTACACACCACCATCTTCACTCTCCTGCCACAAAAGGAAAAAGAAAATAGCAGTCTCCTCGTTTAACCAAACAGAAAATAAACGCTTAGCAAAGCATCATCGCATTCATGGTCAACAAAGAAAATACCCATCCATCAAGATATTGGTGCAAAAGGGAGGATTTATTCATGCCCCTTCGCTGGTATGACCCATGCTCAAAAATTGTGGTGTAGCACGATTAACAGGACGTGTGTCGGGCGATAGACTTCAGTGTATTTTGGCTCCTAAAAAGAAAAAAGATGTCATCCAAAAAAAGTGCACACCACCATTCTCCTGTCAAAAAAAGCAAAAAGAAAAGGACTGCCTCCTTGTTTAGAAAAACATTGGGACATGTTGTCGGCCCTGTTGAAAGTCCATCAACCCATGTGAAAACAACTCATTCAAACAGCCCCCAAAGAAATCATTGATACCGTGTGCAAATATTGCCAAAATGTCTTGAAACGAATGATACCTTTGTTTAAACAACAGAAATAATGCTTAGCCAAACATCAATACGTTGTTCGCCAAATCGTCCAAAAATAAACCGCCATCCGTTAAAAGAAAAGGATGCTGGTGCAACGCGGATGATTTCTTTTCCCTGCACGGGCAGGACCCTTGATCAAAGGAGTGACTGGAGCGATGCCTGAAGGACTCTTTGGATGACTCCTTCCCTCCGGTCCAGGTATATAAAAAGGAGGGAAAGACCTCATACATGCACTTTGTAATCTCATGGAAAGACGAAAGCTGACTTTATTACCTTACAAACGATGGATGGAATTTCATCGTTTGCAACAATAACGCATCCCCCATTTACCTCTCAATCCTCATCTGACCGAGATATCCAAGTTATAGCACGAATTGCAAATGTTGATCGATTGTACCGAATTGTCAGAAACAGAAAAAATCGCCATGGTACGGTCCAAATTTGCAATGTCTTCAACTCTTTCACCAGAAAGCTTTAGACAAAACAGCTATACCAATTCTGAAAGATTTCAAGACCATGATCAATAGCCAACCAACACCACCATCTCCAGTGACCAAGACAGACACAGCCACATGGATGCCAGAGGAAGAAGACGCACAGTAAGTCTTTCAAATGCTGTCGGCTCCCATCCCTAGTATGATTGCAGCATCCTTGTTGACCCCTTCCACCACAACCCAACGAGAAGAGCACAAATCTTGGGTTAGCAAGATGATGTCTACTCCTACGTCGACAGAAGTGAAAAAGAAAGAAGGGAAGCCAGAAGCAAAAACAGAAAGCAAGCAAAAAGCGATTCCATTGCGATCACCACCATCACCACCCTCTACCCCATACTCCTGTGTCCAGACGAACATGGCAAGCAGGTTCCAAAATGCCTCACCAAACCAAGAGTAGCTTGAGAGAACAATGGGTGACTTACTGAAGAGAACCCTGAGGGGGAATCTTTTAGCCAGCATTTATTATAATCCAGCCCATCCTGCAGGTTACGGAGGAGTTCAAAAATCATATTGTGCTGCCAAAACCCAACTGAAATGTTTACATTAACCCAGTGTACAATGATGATTACAAGAATAAGCCAGGCACACCTTACACAAACCGATTCGACTAAAAGTTTCCAAAAGTCACACCGAAGTGGAGGGTATCGATCATCAATGGCAAGTCGATTTAGCCGATGTCTCACATTTGGTCACCTTCAATCGTGGCTACAAATATTTGTTTTATGTGATCAACTTCTTTTCAAAATTTGCCTGGGTTGTGCCTTTGACTTCCTCAGCAAGCTCCAAGTTAGTGAGAGCATTAAAACTGGTGTTGA
The DNA here is from genome assembly GCA_016617855.1 of Megalonaias nervosa. Lineage (NCBI taxonomy): Eukaryota > Metazoa > Mollusca > Bivalvia > Unionida > Unionidae > Megalonaias > Megalonaias nervosa. Next base: position 11,596 of record JAECUM010076115.1, on the reverse strand, counting down.
AACAAAGTGTTCGTCACCCTTGCCGATGGCAAACAGACAAAGGCACTGAATTCAGAACCAAGCTTTCCAAAAAAGAATTAAAGAAATGAGACATCCATTTATTCACCAACGAGAATCCCGAAACAAAGCATGTTAAAAGAACGCATGTGGCAATATTTTTTCACATCGACACTCCCTCAAGTACATCGATGTTTTATCGCGTCTGGTCAAAGCTTAAAACCAATTTTACCATCGGAACATTGGATACGCTCCCAAAGAAATGAGTCCTGACAACGAAGTGGTTGTGTTTGAATGACGGTTTGGTACGTCCCCTACTGTAATCTGCATGAAACGTTGACTGTTGACGACTGGAGATTGCGTGTGCATAGGAATTAGCAAACATACCGACGACAAAGGTTATCTACTGAACTGGACCACCGATTTGTTTTGTGTCACTAGACGAGTGCGTTGCCGTCATCCTCCCATCTATAAATTGGAAGACATGAATGGCGAAGTGTTAGAAGGAACTTTCTACTTGCCCAAGTTACAATAATTGACCAAAATGAAGCCGACTTGTACTACATCAAAACCATTCTCAAACGAAGAACTTGCAAAGTAGTCAGAGAAGTGAAAGTACATTGGAAAGGATATCCCATGAGCTTTGATTCTTGGATCGACGCTTTGCAAGTCAACGACTATAAAAAGAAGTGACCAACATGCATTTCAACACAGCATGGCATCATCATCAGTGACCACTCCTTCTCAAAGTTCTTCTCTTTTGTAGGTGTGCTGAGGAGAATGCTTACCTAAAAAGCAAATCGTCTTTTTTGGTCAAATCTTTGTGGTGTATTGTGTCATCGGTGCAGCCATAAAAAATTTGAGTTTGCAAGAAGGAGACAAACAACTGTAGACCATTTTACTGAGCAGCTGCATCGGTTACCTTCTACCCAATCCTTCCATGAAATATTCTACAAGCAGTAACAACAGGAGCCCTGCGGCCAATGCCAGTTACCCTCAAAACAGCAACAACCCTCTTTTTAGCACTCCTTTATTGCCTCCTCAGAATGCAGAACTCTCGAATTATGAATAAGCAATTTTACTTAACTCTGCCTCGTGGCAGTTGCATGGATGTGTTTTCCAAACACACCTTGTGCCATTTCACTGCTAAATTAACCTCAATCCATCCAACTGGATCACGAAGCACATTAGGAAGTAGCTTTGATAGGAATCATTCATCCTACGCAAGTCCAAAATGTTACCAAATTCAAACGAAGTTGCCCTGTAAGCACAAATGCAAGAATACTTGAATCAAAATGAACCTAAATTTTACAAATCCAAAAAGTCATCACCAACCAATCCACAACTGTGCATCCATAACATGAAAATTCCTGTAGGCTATAATCAACATCTGGTGGAAACGATTGGTGCTATTTTCAGTGCTCAGTTTGGCATCACTGGAGAAACATAACAAACTTCTCAAGCTCAAGTAGTATAAAATAGCTCGTCACCTGTTCATGAGATATCCCGATGACAAAACGTTGACCATCACTTTAAACCCCAGTTTGTTAGAAATTTTGGGTGGAGACATTACATTGCATCAGGATTTAAGAGGTATCAAAAGCAACAACCAGATTCTATATGTCCGAGGACACTGCGGACGATATGTCCTAAGAAACCTAGGAGTATTGGTTACAAAAAAACCTTGGAAGTCCGAGGTCAACCTCAGACGTTTGAGAATAAAAACCTTGGACATTGGTATAAAAAATTTTGTCCTTGGACTATTACCTCGGAAAGTCAGCAACCAATACCCTAAGGTTTTTCCTAGGAACATTTGTCCAAGGTTTCCTAGGAAATCTCAGAATACGTACAGCCGGGCATTCACATGACCCAGCCCAACCAATGGGAAATTGTTGAATTTTTCCAGAAATTTTGAAATCCCATCAGCCAATGAGAACTTAAGCCAATGGTGCCATTAAGTCTTATTATCAAGATTATTATTAATAATTGTCACCACATACATAAGCATCTATTTATAGATCCTATGCAATCTGCGTTCTTAACTGAGTCAGGCCATGGACACAAATTTATAACAAAATATATTCTATACAATTTACAACCATGAATAAAAATTACGAAAATTAAAAATCATGGTACATTAACATTGATTTTATGCATGAAAATAAGCTAATTATGCTTATTTTGCTCTTGCTTACATAATTTGCCATGAGGCATCTTTGTGTGAGTAGTGACATTAATTATGGGGAAATTAGAAGTCTTAGAATATAGGAATAAAGTCAACTTAAATTTAAAACTGTTGCATTAAGTAAAGAAATATATAGCGAAAATGTTTCTTTTCATTTATTTGCAATGAAATTAAAAACTAAATGATGACAAAGTAAATATGCTTTCTTCCATATTAAACAATAAGCTAATATTTTACCCTTTGACCTTTGACCTTTATGAAAATCACCTGTTCCATGCCTTTTCAAACTGTAAAATTTATTGTTGACATCTGAGGAATAATTATGGCTAGTTTCATGTTCCTGTCTTTCAGCATAACACTGGTTGCTATGTTGCCAAAATGCATTGCACATTTTTAAAATAGCTCACTTTTTATCATATGGTGGGGGGGACTGTACCTGTTTGAGACTCTGACACTAATAAATACTGTTCTGAGGGGGGAAATACAGGAGAATTATTCAAAAGGACTGTTTTGATGCTTGCGACTTAAATATTTCAGCCATACAATCAAAATTAAATCATACAATAATAATACTTATGTGCTCTTTAAGGAGGTGCTCACCAGTTGTTACGTACTTTTGAGAGAGTGATGTATGTAAGGTGAAGTTGTTTGCATTTAAAACATGCACAGTGGAGAGAATGTTGGCATACCTCTATGCTACTTTGATGTAATGTGGCTGACATTTCTTTGGATATTGTACTTTTGGAAATTGTAAATGATCTTAACACACTGCTAACTAAAATGACTGCTCCCTTGTGCTCCAAAAATCGGCCTGAATTTGTCTAAAGTACGCTATCCTTAGCAGCTATTAAAATAGGGAAAATGAATTTTGCCAGACTAGACAATACCAGCTTCTGCAAGTGCAATGAATGAATTACCATATATATATAAAATGTAAAAAGAAAGTTTTGAACTTTTTTTTTTTTACAATTTATCTTTTGAAGTTCAGGAAGTGAAAATGGCCAAGTGGAACTAGCCCTTTTTTTAAAGATGCACGTCTGGAGTAAGGCCAAGCTGTATACTCTATAACCCATATTACACCCATCAGTCATACACCAAAATAAAGGGAATTAAAGGCTCTTTGAACAATACCTAAGATATCCAAGGTCTTTTTTAAATAGCCAGTATAACTAGTGAGGAAACCCAGGGAAATTTTTTTTCTTTAAAAACCCATGCAATATACGAAACTTTTACAGCACAACCTAAATTTAGGATCTTCTGTCATCGGGGGGAAAAAGGGGGTATAACCCGAACTTTACTGGGTCAACTTCCTAGAAACGCTTTCGATACAGTAAAACTGTATGTTTTCTGTGAACTTTCTGGACTTCTCATGCTCCAATTAAAAGGCACAGGTATATATACATATATTTCTTATTTCCTTTTATTTTTATATTTATTAGTTATTAGTTATTAGCTCATTGGCATAAATGTAAATGTCTACCCAGTTTTCCAAAATGTTAAAAACGAAAGTATATCTTGGCCACTATTCGCAAAGACATTCTAGATATTATCATGTGATTTATTAGATATCCTGGACCACCCTGATTTGACCACAGGAGTCTGACGTATTATCAATAGAGTATTATGAAACCTCTGAAATACGAAATCACCTTATCGCTACACTAAATTAACACATGGAGTGCAGGCGTGACCCTAGACCAACAAGTAGGTCTCCGCTTTTTTTTTTCCTGACAGCGGATACCAACGCTGTCGGGCAGTAGGGTAAATGGCTTATATTCCGACCGCTTTGGAACCAACACTGCCCTATATACATATCCGAATATAAGGCTTATGGCCATAGAACACAATTAATTTTACTATATATTCTCTACATTTGTTTCTCAGTACTGAACTTTCCACTGTGTGACAATCAATACAAATTATATGTTAATCTAAACTACCTTCAAAGATGACTTTACGGTGAAGTTCTTGTCAGGGGTTGACCTGCATTTTTTTGAGAGGCTGAATTGTAAACAAAACACCATGCAATGGAACACAGATTTCACTTCCGGATCATCACCAAGGCCTTATTACTCACTGTGCACTGTCGCCGAAATACACACAGACAACCACACCATAAGCTCACATTCTAAAGAATAAACAATTGCCTTTAAATCCTTACCAAGAATGCCTAAATCTAACTCTTGTATCACCACCAAACGGAGACAGGAAAAATGATCTAAAAATAGACTGGGACTACATTCGTGGGTACTGAACCGGAACTATTAATTGTGACCTAAGGCCTGAAAGGCCCAATTTGTATGGCCAATTTTAGTCAAACTTTTATACTTGCATGCCACATTTATTTCAACTTTAAACATGAAGTCTTTTGGAATTTCCTTGCAAACAAGACATGTGACAGCTGTCAGAAAGTGTGTAGTGGTGGTGTTCCACAAGGTGCAAGTTGTGGTCCAAGTGTTCTTGAGAAACCAAAACTAAATTTGCTATATCTTCCTTAATTACAGGAATTTTTCAATGCAGTAAAAACCTAAATGTAATACATGATAAGGCATGTCTGAAAATATCTTTGAACTTTAAAAATAATGATATATTAAATTTTAATGGAAATTTAAATAAACATTTAAATTTTAAAAACTAAATTTTTTAAAAAAATTAAATTTTCACACAAGTTATAAGATTCATTTTGACAAATTTAAGGCAGCAAAGTTGATTAGTGAATGGTATTTAAAACAAATGGTAGTTTGGGTCTGCACAACCGATAAAATTTTTCCCAGGGGTACTGAAGCATGATAGCTCACAGTGATTTTGGCAGCAAATTGCAATATGCCTATCCAGATGCATATAGGTGTACACACTAAAGAAACAATGACAGGTGCTATGTTCCACATTTATTGTGTCAGGTACTTGGGCAGTTGTTTGTATAACTAATAGTGCACTCAAATTTAAAGTTTTGGTGGGACCACTACCATGTTTTATAGCAAAAATGCATTCCATTTTAATGTCGATAACTACAAAAGTCAACAATGTGATAGGAAAATACAGTTTCAGGGAGGTTCCACCTTACTGAACCATGGTGCGAATCTCTCTCATGAAGATCTAAGCCATGTCTTTGAGGTGTTGTATATCAGTGTGCTGATATGAACTAATCTTGGTCACTTATAGCAGTACACTGCACATGTCCTTTATGAGACCTTGCTATCACCACCGGACTACTGGAGAGCTTCCAAACTGATCCAACTCTAACACTTTGTTCCAGATACCAGGCTAGACCTGAAAATATATAACATGTTTCACTTAATTCTAGAAAACTGTAAGATGTAGGCAAATGAAATTAAAATGTGTTGGATATGGTGATTTCAAAATAACATTCAGGTTGCAAACATGGGAAAAAATAGTAAACTTTACAGAGTGACACTCAGAAATGTGAAGCAATGGGCATGTATTAAAGTGATAAATGCATCCTAAAAATAGATGATGTTTCTACAAGCATATTTAGCCATTTACAGGTTAAATAACTAATCAGGTAGAGTATGTATCATCAAGTTTAAGGCAATGTTGGAACGGTGAGGTTTGATCATTGGTGCAAACATTAGTACATACCAGTATACTGGAAAGTCAAATGACAATGTACCAAATTAAAATTTATTACTATAAGCAATCTTATTCATGAGGAAAATAACAATTTTGGATATTGCGAGTCAATACAGCCAAATGTGGCCACACAGATCAACTATAGGTACCAACAGATCCTATATCATCAACCAAATGTGAAATTCTGATCCCCAAAACTTGTAAACAAGGATGGACATTTGCATGTGTGGGACATATGCAATGTACTTATTAAAATCACATGTGCAAACATAATCCAAATGATCTGTTTGAACATTTTTAGTCTATTTTTAAGAGTGTTGGTTACCAGTTATTAAGCTCAATGATTCAATGGAATCAGATATCAGCTGATGCTGCAATACCGCACTCTGTCAAAGTACTCAATTGAAATATGTTACCATACAGAGGCATATTCATGATGAAAATAACATCTTGGATATTTGAAGTGCACACAGCCAGAACTGAGCCTTACAGGTTCACTATAGGTACTATGTCAGCCTATATGATGTACTGAATGTCAACTTTTGATCCCAAACATTCTAAAATATATGCATATTTGTTCATGTCAGCTATGTAACCATGTTAAGATTAGTTGTACAAAGTTAAATTCAAATAATCTGTTTGAATATTTCTTATGTAATCTTTAGAGTGTCAGTTAACAAATATTATTAGTAATTAATAATGCATAAAGCAAAATGGATCATTAGAATTCCCATAATATCATCTAGGCCACAATGCCGCACTACATCAATCAATATCTTAAAGAAACTGAACAATAAAATGGAATGCATTCTGTGTTCAACTTACATCCTTTTGCTGTTTTCTTACATGCAAGGGTAAATATACCTGGGGAAAGTATATTTTATCCCTTTGACCTGTATTTCATTCTCTGACAGCTTAATATGATTTTGTAGAGAACTTGAGCAGGTTCTAGTATAAAGTCTTCATCTCTGTCCTCTCACTAAATACCCTATAACTATGTTTATAAACAATTACTGATAGCTATACAAGCAGATATGTGTTCCTCAGGAAGTCACCCCATCATAAACACATAAATTAACTGCTTGGACCCCAAATAAATAGTTTCAATGACCTAAAGGTACAATACAAAATAGAATTTTGTCTTCGTGTATTTTAAATGAAGGTCTCATTTTCACTTACAAAGATATTTTGTCTGATAAAATTTGACAAATATCCATCATTTGAGCTTGTATATGGTGTAGGATTATATACATGCTGATATCATTTAATATCATTCCCAATAAATATTATATATGTGCATTTTTGGTGGAAAAATTTTATTTTTTAATTTTTTTTTAAAATTTCATTTAAATTTTTAAAATAAAAATCAATTTTTTATTTTTAATTTCATTCTTATATTTTTAAAGTCATTATACATAACATATTAAAATTTCATGTGTCTATCATTAATAATAAAGTTTTTATGCCAGTTTAAACTTTACTCAAATACTGCACTGACAGGCCATAGAACACAATTAATTTTACTATATATTCTCTACATTTGTTTCTCAGTACTGAACTTCCCACTGTCTGACAATCAATACAAATTATATGTTAATCTAAACTACCTTCAAAGATGACTTTACGGTGAAGTTCTTGTCAGGGGTTGACCTGCATTTTTTTGAGAGGCTGAATTGTAAACAAAACACCATGCGATGGAACACAGATTTTACTTCCGGATCATCACCAAGGCTATATTACTCACTGTGCACTGTCGCCGAAATACACACAGACAACCACACCATAAGCTCATATTCTAAAGAATAAACAATTGCCTTTAAATCCTTACCAAGAATGCCTAAATCTAACTTTTGTATCACCACCAAACGGAGACAGGAAAAAATGATCTAAAAATAGACTGGGACTACATTCGTGGGTACTGAACCGGAACTATTAATTGTGACCTAAGGCCTTATGTCAAAGGGTCGAAGGTCAACTTTGTATAAGACCAACATTGAGATTAGGCCACAAATATCAGTCGCGGACAAGAAACAGCCACAGAAAATAAGATTTTATTCAGTTTGATCAGTGGGGGTAATTCCGACCATGTCGTGGATAATTCCGTCCACAACACCTGGCTAATTCCGACCAGAGAAGGATAATTCTGACCAGATGCGGGTAATTCCGACCGGCATATGGGCAGTTCCTACCAATGAGTATTCCCGAGCATCCATGTACAACATAATCCACATAGCTTTAATTCCATTATTTTATTAGATTCCGAGTAATGTGTTATTATTACATGAATTCCTGCAATTATACAAGATGCTTACAAATGTATATTTTCTATGCTGATATACACTCCATAGTAGCAAAGAATGTATGTCAGCTACCTCACACCCAAGCTAGACTTATTCAATAGATTATGTAAGGTAACAGTTTTTTTAAATTAAAGAAATAAACAGTAAAGAGAAAAAAAAAATCGTTTTTTTTAACAGAAAAATAGGCACCTAGCATCAGTGGCAGTTTGGGCGATTTAGTATACAGGGTGTATGCATTTCTGTATGTCTTGTGGTTTCGTTTTGTCATACCTATATGTTTTAACTCTACTTCTTTTTAATTTTGTGTGTATTTACATTGTATTGCTATATGTCTTGTATGGTGTTAAATGGCAATATAATACTTATTATTGTTATTATGATAGCTTTCGAAAGAGATCTTAATTTCAGTATAATTGGGTTAATAATTATTCCGGCATGAAACGTTAGCAAATTGGCCACAATTTAAAGGATAACAATGATCAATGTTTTCCTTGCAAAGACTGGCATCTTCTTAACGGGAGTATTATAGTATTCATCTGTTAAATGCTCTCATTTCGCTTTTACCCTGCCCCCTTCCAAGTTTTCCTTATTCGTCAGTCTATAGCCAGAATGCCTAATAAATATTTGCACGCAATCAGGAGACAGTTGTTTCAATGATCCAGAAACTAATTAGCTATTTATGGCTCTGATGTGGCATTATTTAACATATTTCTAAGTACCTACGTTTAGGAAAGATACTCCAACAAACATACTGGTAGCACTTCAGTTTAATAGGCAGCACAAAAGAACATGTTAAAAGAAAACTTTTTAAAACAAGCTATAAATTTCATTGCAATTGAGCGAATTCTGAATATAATTTCATTCCGCTGCTCCTAGTATTTCTCCTTCCTTTACAATCTTACTTTGAGTTTGAAGTATTTTTAGCTTCAGTCTTTTTTTTATCCTTTCTCTTTTTAGCCTTTCTTTTTCTATTTTCTTTCTCCGCTGCTTTTTTTCCCTTGAGAACAAGGGCCATTTTCTTCTCATAAATTATGTCATCACTCCTCAAAAGACGATGCGATGTGATGGCATGTTTTGACTTTGGCATTTGTGTTCCGTCTGCAAAGGCAGTACCAAAAATATTATCTAATTCGGGATTCCAAGATACCCCGACATCAAAACTGGCACTCTCGTCGTCATTACTCATTGATGACAATGAAGTATGTGGCATTTCTCTCTCTTTCTCATTCCCGCCTTCAAGCAGTGATGTTCCATTTGTCGATGAGAAGTGTGCTGGCATCAAGCTCATCATTGGTTGTACTAGCCAAATGCACGTCTGAGCCAATGATGTATGGAGAATGCTGAAGGTTTTCAACTGCCTCAGTGGGTACCTCTACTAAAATAAGTCCTTCGTGCGGTGTTGTTTCGATATCATTGGAATCCTGAAATGTCATTAAGGCTGATGGGACTTTTGTGACAGAGATTGTGTTACATGCATTATATGGAGAAGCTACAGTGTCTGAAGTTGTTGAATTAGATGGTATGTGAACGAGACTACTGATTGATGATGATGTTGAAAGGGCAGGCTCAGGCTGAGGCCTATCATATGGTACTGATGGCAAGAAAGCAGACTCTAGTATAGCTGCTCTATTGATTGGGAAAAGACCAGTTTCTTTGAAGCCACTTATTATATTGCTGGATGTGAATGCGTCTTGCCATGCCAGACGGAATAATCTTGGCCATGTGGCCTTACTGATAAGTAATCCAGGATTTTCTGTCAGGAACTCCATGCATACCCTGTTGTATGCTTAACTGAAAGGCCCGAAGACACTTCTATCTAAGGGCTGTAAGTAGTGGGTAGTGTGTGGCGGTAATGCTAAAATATGGATATTCTATTTTTGCCTCTTCTAGTAATCCAGTGACTTCATGCGACCCATGAGAATCGAGGATCAAAAGCTGTGGACACTCAGGGCCACAATTCTTCAAGAAAATGCCCCTAAACCATTCTTCATCTAAAATATCGCCCATCCAAGCTTTCTCCTGGTAGGTCCATACTGTACCAAATGGGGCATTCATGCAGTTAAATGACTGCAAACACTTCTTTGTCTTCCCCCTGGCAAGGCACATGGGAGGCATTGCTGTTCCTACTGCACTGACACAGGCGAGGATTGTATCATTTTCTCTAGTGTTAGGCTTGATGTTCTACCAATTACACTTCTGGCCCCTTTTCTGGCACACACAGTTGTTGGAGTGTGTTCAAACTGTTTGCTTGTCTCGTCACAATTCCATATTAAATGAGGACTGCCATGTAGATTTAAATTTGTAAATATTTCTTTGAAGATCTTGGAAGAATTTGTCAACAACTGTGTTGTTCATATAGATATTCATAATAATAATAATAATACACATATACACATACAGCATTTCAGAGCAGAAGCTATGATAAGGAATACTGACATTTTCACATCCCACATAAAAACTTTATCCCAAAAATTTGACAAAAGGAAGAAAATTATAGCAAATTCATAAGTCAATTTATGATGTGATGTATGAAAAGGTGGATGTATGGATGTATGTGTGTGTATGTATGTATGTATGTATGTATGTATGTATGTATGTAACTGCATGTATTTATGTATATGTATTAATTCATCTAATTAGAAGTTGTGTTAAGCATTAACATGTATATATATATATATATATATATATATATATATATATATATATATATATATATATCTATATATATATATGTGTGCATGAATGTATGTACATATGCTTATATATGTGTACATGCCTGTTATTTAATATCACTCTAAATATTATTAAACATCGCTGAAAATACTGATATTAATAACAATAATAATAACAAATAGTATGTATGTATGTACCATTATTATTATTATTATTATTATTATTTAGCATATCTTTACAGCTCATTACAGTTTTTATATTTTTTAAAAATTATTTATCGTTTTTTCAATCTCGAATTTCCGACACGTCTGTCTCTGTCTCTGTCTCTCCTTCAAAATTCTCCCATGACGGCCATACCTAATGAGGAGTATAACAATAAATAAATGTTTAAAAAAATCAAAACTGCAATGCTATTAATAACAATAATAATAACAAATAATATGTATGTATATATGTATGTATGTATGTATGTATGTATGTGTATATGTGTATTATTATTATTATTATTATTAAGCATATCTTTACTGCTCATGACAGTTTTGAATTATTTTTTAAAATTTATTTATCGTTCTCTTGATCTCGAATTTCCGACACGTCTGTCTGTTTGTCTGTCTCTCTCTCTCTCAAAATTTTGCCGGGACGGCCAGACCAAACCTCAATTCCGTCCCAAGTATTAGTGAGTTCCGTGTGATACACTCCTCGCTAGAAGATTTCCAGCAGTTTGTTCTTGCCTTGGGGTGATGCTGCTTTCCACCCATGCGTCAGCAATTTAAACATTAAGGTCATTTATAGATGTATACATAGGTGTTCTGTTCTGACAGGGATTATTATTAAAAAGTGAGTGTTCTGA
>JAECUM010076113.1:0-13726 GCA_016617855.1 Megalonaias nervosa | reverse complement strand
TATTTGCGTATGTAGATAATTTGAGCGCTTCTAAGTTGTCCCATTTACAACGATGTACGTGTGTGTGTTGACAATTATTCTATTTCATTGATTTTTAATAAATTTTGGTGCTAGATGGGTGCATCAGAGGTAAATATTTTGGCGAAGAGACGACTCTTAGATAAATGAACCGATATATATAAGAAAACAAGATCGCTGATAGATCTGCATCAAAATAGATGGCCAAATATAAATTCTTCTCAAGGCTGTTTGAAATTGCCGATGATAACTGACTGCGATCATGAAAGACTGGGCGACATATAACGCTGCAACTCCACTCTTTAAATCTGTTGTCGTGCGTCATTCATTATGAAACCTAATAGAGCATGGGCTATGTTTAGAACAGGACTGTTAACTTAATGATATAGTAGGGATTGACTGATTAAATCAGAGCTCGTTTATCATCTAAATAAAGAATCGTTAACGCTAAGACTTTCAGACGTATCGTGAACGATCATCTCGTTGATACATGACTGCAAAAGAAAGAGGAATGACGATCATATATATCCAACGTGAAAGACAAATTTTTTTTAGATATTTTAAACGAATGAATCTGTTTCCTACAATTTTTTGATAATTATTCATTAATAATTCTTATTTAAAGCCAATCAAATGCAAGAGATCTTCGTATGGCCAAGAATTAACAAGAGAGCATTCCTTTTCTGGAAGTCATACATTTCATGCCTATATCGATGGAACTGTACCAATCACTCGCGTGTATCCATCTATTAACAGAATAAACTCAGACCTGACTTTCCAAACAGTCAAGGTCTGATTAAGCTGATATGAAGCTCTGAGGAAATTTAAAAATGGCCACCAACCCCCTCCAATGTAGGAAACAGCTCTCCAGTGACATAGTTAAAGAACTCAAATCCTAAACAGCTCATGTTACCTCATCGGTCAGCTTCGATTTGAACTGCCATCATAGTAATTATTGCGTTGAATTTGGGCAAAATGAGACGAAAATTAGTAATAATAGTTCTAGAATTGTTTGCTTAACGCTTTGCAATTTCCGTGTTTTCCATTAGTCCCTTGAATATAAAAATAAAAAGAAATGCATGCATTTATGTAAGAAAGTTTTAGAAGTCAGGTTGTGGTAGCCGCCTTTCAAGAAAAAAAAAAGCGCCAGTTTGGAGCAGACTGTTGCTTTAGTGTAAAGAGCTGGCATATCAGGATCTGCAGTTATTTGTTCTAATTAATTTTTGAAGCAAATAGTGTAGACCTTGATCTACTGGCGCCAAATGTGACGTCATAACTGCAAATATGTTGGTCGAAAATAGACGTGCTTAATACACCGATGCCGACGGTGCAACGTTGATGGTATGAGAAGCGGAGTAATATGTAGCACGGAAGATTTATTTTACTAGACAAAATGATATATGCATAATTGATATCACCATTGCTGAAACTCAGTTTCGCGCACCACCATCGACCAAATATCTGGAAAGTAACCGCTTTTTGTCCAAGACCAAACGTTTTAAAGAGATAATGACATCAGAAAATAAAGAAAATAACAATAAAGAGAACAATGAAATTCTGAGAACAATCTGCCAGGTAGTTTTGAAGTTATGTGCATTTAAAAATTCATCAGGGGTGATATCTTATTCAAATCTGACTACCTATTCCTGATTTTGATGTCACAGACTTGGTAAACAAATAATCTGAACATTGTTTAAGTTAGAAATATACTTGTCTTCTTTAGAGCAATACATTGACTCAAAATTCATGTTGATATGTGGATTAACACACTTTTAAGTGAGAAAATTAAAAACTGATTATTGTTAAAGAGGAGCTATTTTTGGTGTATAGCCATAATATTGCAAAAAGAATTAGCAAATTATGGGAACCTTTTGTTAAATATAATGTTGGGTTTTGAATAAATGTAAACTTTATTTAAAATTTTAAAATCCTAAATTTCGATGTGTTTTATATTAAATATTTAATCCAAAATGCAAATGATTATTACCATTTTTTTCTCTTTTTCTTCATCTTTTCGCTTTACTAATGAAACAAAATTATTATTATTAACTTGTCTGAAACAGCTATTTTTTTTTTTATTAAATGTTTCATCATCTTAGGGAAAATCTGAATCACTAATAAAATGATGTTGTTTATGCCTAAAGTATATCTTTATTTTCACCATTGATTCAAGGATTATTTAACTATGCTATGTTGGGGATGTTCAAAGATTCTGACAAAAAAAATAACGAATGTTGTGCTTGAATACCTTTTTATTGTTTAATTTCATAATAGTGACTTTTAGGAAAATAAATAAAGAAACGACCATTTGCATATCCATCGGGGAAAGGTGTCCACTGTAACAAACGTCAGGAGGAGTCAATTAAAATAAAATTAGACTCAATCTCAGTTTTTTAATAAATCTTTTTTAGTGAATACTAACATTTTCAGACAAGAGACATTCGACTATTGACCATGTTGTTATTTATTAGTATTTTGAAAAGCCACAAATAGAAGTCCATCAGAGACAAATCCTCAAGGCAGACTGTGTCGAAAGTAGTGATGTTTAATTATGTATTAATTGTACCCCATCCTTCATCATCCTATACTATGACTAATTTAGAAATTAATTATCGTTATTGATGTGTTTATTCACAAACAGCTATAAAATTCTAATTGAAGAAACTAATCTAGGAAAAGAAGGAATGAGACTGAGTAAACCCCATGTACTCTAAATTGTTGAACAATAAACAACTCTTGGGAAGAGCTTCCATATTTAGAATGGACATAGTATGGCCATACGCTGAATAACTGTACAATATTATGACGATTATTATTATTATTATTATTATTATTATTATTATTATTATTATTAAAACTTTTTTAAAGATGCATCTAACGTTTAAGACGTTTCTTTCAGGAAAAGCATTGCATAAAACAAATTTTGCCATGACATGTAAGAAAATATAATAATTTGGTACGTTCATTTGAGAGAGACAGACAGACAGACAGAGACAGAGACAGACAGACAGACAGAGAATGCACTACTGATTTTTGTTTGTGACAGAGACAGAGAGACTGTACTGTCGATTTTTGTTTTGTCTCTGTAATGCGAATGATACAAACTATGCATATATCCGATTTCAGCCTTCATTGGTCACGAGTTTTTATTTGAGTGACAAATCAATACAGATCAATTTAACAAGACGTGACCTCTGATAAGCTGCTTTGCTATTAATATGTTGGAAACAAAAGCTGCAGGATACTGAAAAAGTTCATCACGTGCAGACGTGCTTTTGATTCTATAATGGAAGTTATGAGTCAATATACGAGAAGTGAGTTCAAATATTACATGTAGCTGTTACATCATCAAAATTCATGTCATTCTCGTTGTTTTAAAATAATAATATTTTTAGTTTAATTTGAAGAAAACTATATAAATAAAAAAGTGAGAAATACAACTATTAGTGCAATTTTACACGAGACTGGTAAACCAGTTATGTTTCGATATCACAATTCATCTCTTCCTTCTCTTGTGTTATTGAACTCTGTTAATAGAGAGAATTGCCACAAATCATGATTTCTGTTTTTAAAAGACTTATTAAATCACATGATAGTAAGACTGTAGACCGAATTATTTCTGGGGGTGGGGCGGCATTTTCGATATACTAGCTATCAGTACTAGCGCCGCGAAAATAAAACATACTGAAAACTGAATGCACACTAATAATGAATAATGCTTTACATACAACAGTGTGCAAGGCAAACACCATAAAAACGGTGCCAAGAAAGATTGAGTTAAGTTGGACACCGCGAAATAATCTGGTAGACCTTCAAACTTACTACTAGACATGTGTATTGTATTCTATTCACAGAGAAAATACAAGTTTCCAGACTGTTGATAAGTTTAGTGGATTGCACAGCAAATTAGAAGAAATTCTCTCATTAATTTCAAAGGCAGTAGTTGAAGCTTGGATTTTTAAATTTAATATAAAGAAGCGATACTAAAAATTCAAGACTGCCAATTAAGCTTACTTACATCGGAATGGTTTCAGTCTCTACCAGACACAATATTTGTGACAATATTCACGTCCCTGATGCAATAGAATAGTGCTAGTGTTTATAACACCCCGTTAAAATATTTCAGTAGTTTTCTGTGCTGTCTCATTGGACATTCACTGCGCACCATGCTGTCATCTTATTTTCATATCATAATAAAATACATTCAGCACACAAGAATGGAATTGGTAGTTTAGAAAGGAGTGACGCGTTGTATGTAACACTAATTCATACCACCAAATTGGGAGCACCATTCCAATAACAGTATACGTACCTAGTACATCTTTCTGCTATTATAATATGCCTTTCCTCAAGAAAGTCTGAAAGATATTCTAATAAGGAAGTACTCTTCTGGACTAAAAACAGCCCCAAAATATCCATAGGCAAAAACTAATCTAATAGCGGGGTCAATCTTGCGTACTTCATTGAAATAAAGGCATAAAACTTCTGCTATCAATCAAATGTCTCACCCAACCACTTTAGAATAGAGTCTATTTGACCGAATTCCTATCTTAGAAGAAATGCAAAGGCATGTAAGTTGCCATGGGCATGTAGCCAAATACAAACCTCCCAAAAATCCAGCTTTATAATATTCATAAAGCCACATAAAGAAGTAAAAATCGTGAAAAGCCGTCATAGGACACTTGAAATAAACAACTTATTCACGTGAATGCCTTTTTATATTCACCTTTTATCTATAATTTTGTTTGACGTCATATCAATTTCTTTATTCTGTCTGGCTCATGTACGTGTACGAATGACAATGTTATGATCAAAAAATCATATGTATGAAACAAACGACTGCATGCATGTACAGTTGTACACTATTGATATAGAGTGCTCCGGTGGCCTAAGTGGTCAAAGCGTCCATCTCGGATGCGGAAGATCGCATGTTCGAACCGCGGCCGAATCATACCAAAGACTTATAAAAATGGTACTAGCAGCTGCCTCGCTTGGCGCTCAGCATTAAGAGGTTAGAGTTAGGACTGGTCAGCCGGGTGTCAGTACAATGTGACTGAGCGGGACATGATGCTAAATGTTTGTGGCATGATGCCCCAGCGCTAGACATCATTATAAACTGCCACACTGAAGACATCGTAGCGATATGACTGAAAAAGTTTAAAAAGCTATATTAAAATTGACAACGAGCATCATCTTCGTCTGATACAGCAGATGTTGCGCCATCTGCGTCATTGGCACTTCCCCAAAATTACAGTTGAAAATGAAACAGTACATCTATTTTCGCTAATCGTGGTCCTTTCAAGGAGCTATGCAAACAAAAATCTTTTTGTAGCCAGAGCTAAAATAACGGCAAGTGTGTCACCAGCAGGGCAGATATTTATCATGTAGATCGCTACCACTAATGTGGAAATGAAAGCAGCGAGGTAGTTAAGAGCACTTCAAAAGCTCCAAGTTCAAATGCCAGCTTTGTTTTGTTTTTTACATGTCGAAAAGTCGTGTTTCTGCATTTGATAGTTGGTGATGTACTTTGCATACATAACGAAAACAACATTCAAAAATAGTGATTTTTGCGTACGTTTATCGGAACATTTTTATATGATCAAATTAAACAAAATACACCCTTAAATCACAGAAGAGAACACCGCTTGTTAAATGCGGCCATTAAGCAAATATCTCAAGCATGACTTCATCAGAATATATTAGACAAGTAAACTAGACTAAAATATGGATGAATACAATTCTTATTTAGTTTCATGTGGCATACCTGATTAAGAACTATAGATTTTTTCCGTCGACGGTGCTTTAGTACAAGCGGTGGCAGTTTGATAGGAAAGAGGCAGTCAGCTTACCAGGAAAACCTTAAAATAAATACTTCGAACCTGAGACTGAATGCCAAAAGTAATTCTTCTGGAAGATGAATCGATAATAACGCTAAACGCAAATTTATAAGAAATGGAGGTTCCGGAAAACTATCGATCCCCTGCTAATAAGTTTGGCTGTAGAATGGTATTTGCAGATTTTCCCCGATCAGTGCAACAGCATTTATGACCGTAACATTAAATACAGATCAGCTTGCTTTTACGCGTTGAAATTCTAGACAAGGAAATACAATCAATGTTTGTATAGTGTCAATTGATAATTTTGTAATTATATATTAGTATAAATCATTATTTCAGACTATTTCAGATGCGTATGAATAAACTTAGAAATGTTATATTCGAAGCGTCTTTGTTGCAATACCGTGAAAGGAAGGTCCAAATGGGAAGTACCTAGGTTCGAATGTGTGATCTGAGAAGTAATTATACATCTAAATTTCCCCATAAAACAATATTGCAGCCATTTCAGAGTGTCTCTGAATTGTTTTGTAAAACGTTGCTTTACTCTTTTTGAGCGAACGGACACTCTTTGATCCTGCATCGATGAATAATATCAGTCCACTATTAATTTCGTATTTTATCGTTTCTAAATGGGTTGCCGTCTGCTTTATTAATATCAGTGGTAGCAAACGTATTAGCAAATCATCATCTTACAGTGTTTCCAAGACCCATCTGTCATGAGGATAAACTAAGTAATTGGAGATAACAGTTTTGTCTGATTTTGCCAAGAAATAGAGACTAAAATTTTTCTTAAACTTGACACATGTAATTTCGAGAACTTTGCTTGAATTTAGTGGGATACGTACGAAAAAAATGTATTTTATGTTATGGTCGTTATTAAAAAAGAAACTTTTTAACTAAAATTGCAAATATGTGAGTGATTCAAAATACTTTTGAAGACCAAATTCATTAGTTACTAACTCGGGGGTGGATTGGGGAGAGGGACTAAGCTCTTACATCGTGTAGCTCGCATTTGATTAGACAGATTATGCACTTCTTATGAGCAATTACGTAAGTACAGTTGATCCCTTAAGCATTATGTACACCCTATAAATTGCATTCAATCCAGGGTGCGTGTGTTTGCAAGAAGATTACTCATACAAGGTCAGCTGCAACGAAACAGGTCGACTGATGTAGGGTTTTCAATCTGGCCCCCAAAACCTACTGTCAAGCATAAGACGTACTTATCATTTTGTCTAATTGACCTGGTGACAGTCTTCAAGACTAAATATTTGACGTAAATAGAGCATCCCCCGTATCTGATTAAGATTTTTGTTTTTGAAAACCGGCAACTTTTGTCTCGGATTGGTACACTTTCCTGCTGCTTATGTAGCTTAGTACCAGAATTCATAATCTATGGAATAGGTTAGGTCGGGATGACCTACTTTCCGTAACATTGCGAGATGAAAACAATTGCTAAGTAATAGTTCTGGCTCGTTATATGTTGTAAACCGTTTTATTTGACCTTTATTTTCTTATTTTGTCGGCTAGGAACTGCTGCAGAGTCTTCTGTACAGGCAGGATATAAAACTACAAATGTGTGTCTATCTTATCATTACTGTAGATTGAAAAGGTGACGTGACAGTGGTGTCTGGGTGTTGCCCACAGGACTACACGTCAATATCCGCCAATTAGTATCCAGACTTTTCGAAAGCTGTGTTGGTATATTTATTGCTATATTTCACATTAACATAACTACAAAAAGCACACCATTATTTCAACTCTTGTTTGTCGTTCAGGTTTAATATACATGAGACAAAGAGCTGAATGCATACGCTATGTTGGCGTATTTTGTCGTTGGAATCCAGTCTAACCCTTCATGATTCTGGCGGCAACACACTCGCCCGATGAGTCATTCTCTCGCTCAGAATCTTTTCCTGCATTAGGAAAATTGAAAAGATGACAAATGATCCTTTCGCATATAATGGTTTGTGCACCCAAAAATTTAACAAAAAAAAAACAATAAACAATCATTGAAATATGACTTATGCGGCCACGCACGTTTGCTATTAGGATTGCTCCCAGGCAGTAAACTGGACAGAATTTGATCAACTGGCGTCTTGGCAGCAAGTCAAAGACCGCATGAGACAAGTCGCCAAATCGTAGCAACCTCTAACGTAAGCAGTGCGCAAAAGCGCACCTCTTCTTCTTGTATTCTTACAAGCCTAGTGGGCGACAAAACACTTAAATCTAACAAACGAAAGAACTCATTTAACCTCGTTATCAGCTAATGCTCGGAGAACAAAGAAAAATTCCAAGTGTAACTGTCCGCTAACTAGGTCGAAGGATTAGCCGCTCGCCTCGATACTTTGATTACGCAGAAACAAAGTATGGTTGTTGCATGATATAAACTGACATTTTGACCAACAGGAGATAGCCACTCTCCCACTGATTCATGTGACCGTTTCCTAGTCAATATTTTCAGTTCATTGACGATTAAGGAAAACTCATTAAACACGTAGAAAGCATACGCCAATATCTGATCTTGGCGATGATCAACATAGAAACTTTAGCATTTACAGACACAACTTCAGTGTTAGAATAATAAAAAAAAGAAGAAACAATTGTTACACTTTGACCAGAACAAGACTGGTACTTAATCTCTTGTTTTACCCAAGACTTGGCTAAAATTTCTCGCCTGAGAACATTGCTATGGTTGTCAAATCAATCATCCTAGACAAACGCAAAATGTCTCCAACGTTTAACGATGGGACAGGCAGAAAGGTCAGAAGATTATCTGAAGAAGCTATGACACTCATCCCAGTAGAGAAGATAACAGACACAGACTTAACAAAAACGTACTGCACCTGCATTGACTCCCTTGGAAATGAAACGCATTGAAGCTGTCTTGCAGCAGAGTCCCGATACTTCCTCTTTTTCGACTTACTTGACAAACCACATGCAAAACAAGGAAAAGTATGAAATCATGCTTTTCAATAACTGAGAGAAGGCTAATGACTACTTTAGAACTTTAGTGCCTCCTAACCCAGAGTTTGTACACAGGTCCCTAAAATCTTGTGGTTTGTGATAAATATCCACATCCCCATCGAAACCTAAAGACATTCGAGCTGATGTCATCAAGACTGGTGACCTTGTTTTGATTATTGTATCTAAGGGGAGACGATTTCTTTCACGTCCATGTACCGAATCTATGAGCGGTTTTCAGTCCCGTCATCAGTTATAAGATATAAAGCGGCACGTTCGCCAGTCTTGCCTCCCGTTATCGATTGATCAAGAAAAAGAATGAGTAGCACCCACAAGAAAAGTATAGATGCTGAAGGAGGCTCTCTTGTACTTGCAAAGAGTTTAAAACATTTGGACAGGGTAAAATACTACTACTAACTCAGCTCAAGAAAGAGAGATGATCTCCTTCCTCATGGTGATGAACCTGATACTGGAGGTAATGGAAGAAAAATTGAAAAAATAAAGAGAACATGGGATAAAAAGGAGGGCGAAATCGAAGTAGAAACAGGAGCAAGAACTGCAGTACTTCTCTGAAAGATGGAAAGAGCGTAGCATAGGTTATGCCCACGAGAAGATGAAGTCAACGAACTGGAAGTGGAAACAGCAACTGCAGTGCCAACAGCAGCAACTGTTCTTCATTACGAAGAAGGAAAATTGAGAGAAATAGGCCGATAAGAATGGTTTTATGCTCTTTGTTTCTGTCGAAGGGTGAAGCACAGAAAATTGTATCAAGAAGTGCCCTTCTTGCAGAGCCATGGCTAGAGGGGTATTTGTTATTGTAATCATTAATACCAAATATATATTACAACCCCCAACAGCCCATTGCAGAACAACATAGATCTCGCAAAAACATCGATACCACTTAATGTTTGTCAAACACTCTATATTTTATGTTTCAGGTTTGTATATATTAGTTCTATTGTTTTAACTTCAATACAAAACTTTAAAACATCAAAGTTTCTCTTTGTCTTTTTCATGTGTGATAGTATATTATAAGTATGACAGTAAGTGTGTGCGGAAGAATTTCCACAAGTTTCTTCCCTTGCATCCCACTATGACATTATAGGGTTGTAGGGGTTTATGGGGTTATAGTCCTTTGTTAATTGTGTTTATAAAAAATGTAGGGTATTGTAGCATTATAGGTTGGAAGTGGTTTAATTTTCGTTTATATGGGTCCTGGTTTATATTTAACCCCCTTACTACAATCACATCCTTACACTTCTTCCTGTTAGAAAGTGTAGGTACTGGTCAGTAGATGCGGGTACTGGTACTGGTCAGTTCTTGTAATTGGTTTTTATTGGCTATATGTACCATATCTTAATGTTCTGACCTTTGTAAGTTCTAATATATTTACATACATTAAGTAGTAAGAATTATGCATAATATGTATAAGATTATCTTAATTAATTGAAGGGTTCCTATGTATAATGTGAAATATCTCTAGTGGAATTGATCCAGTCTTTTATCTGTTAGGTATGGTAAATGACTTTGCAAGCAAATCTTCATATGGGCTTGTACAGTGTTTATAAATTATCCTAATCACCCTCTCTTGGATTTTATCCCATTTTGTATGACATACTAAAATACAATTATCAAAGTCGGACATAGTGAATGAGTAGTAAATTGTTAGCTTTCCTATTCTAGCCAGGCACCTGCCTATTACTTTTAGAACACTAAGATCTTTTGATGCCTACTTATATATTTCTGATAAATTAGTATTTAAACTGAGTTGAAACTTCGCCGTTATTCCTTACAGTTTAACTTCTGCTTGACGTTTTAGGCTAAATCCTTGTAGATCAAAAGGAAAGCTTGTGTATATCTTGAATGCTTGTCATTGTAAACCATTCAATACAATATATAATCAATATTTTTATTTCTTTTGCTTTGGCCATATTGGGACCCTCTGGGTGTTTTGCTGAGGTCTTTACTTACCCCGTCTCCAAGGGGCTAAGCTCTATGTCATAACAAAATCTATTGAAATGAATTATAATCTCGTGTTATATATTAGTCGATAACAAACTTATCTAGTATTATCTTGTATTTCCGAATGTAGGTAGATATTTTTAGCAGCTTTGTGAACTTTTATGAATGAAATGATCAAAGTTGTCTCGTTTGATTTAACACAATGTTTAATCAATCTATGTGATGTTATAATGATCATTCATAAATCCGACTCAGATCACCCCTACGATGGTACGATACATCCATCTCTCTCTCTCTCTCTCTCTCTCTCTCTCTCAGAGATTGATGGTTTAAGATCCTTATCATAAATGTCATATTTTATTTATTCATGTTCTCTGCACTTCACAATCCCAACAACGAAACGGGCATTTCAGTACCATATTTACTCGCTTATAAGACAAGTCAAAATGCAAGCAACAAAGATCCCAATCTAACATAGTGTAATGCATCTGCAGATCCAGGTCTATGTTCTTTCTTCTACTGATTAATCCTAACAAGCTGCACAGACCCAGATATACTACGATAGATCTGGGTTTGTGCAGTTTGCAGTTACACTCGTCTTATACGCGAGTAAAACGGTACCTAAAACACCATTTACTTAAAGAAATTAACGTATCGCTTGGACAGAACTTATTTGGGCCATTTACATACCATCAACGTTAATTTAATTTTATCCCCCTCTGAGACTCGTGAAATGCAAAAGTGTAAAATGAATTGGCTTTCAGTTCAAAGATAGTCATGAGAGGTCGGGTTTATGGACCAGACTCACTTACTAACATGATTTAAGTCAGGATTTGCTATAAAAGACGAGTTCCTTTCTGTGCTCATCGATTCCATGCTCCTTTCCTGTTTTCACTTTTTTCTATCTCTGCTATGTTCTGAAAGAAAAAAACAACTAAATGCAATGCATGAGCAGGCGATAATTTTTAGTCGAGACTGGATCCCCTTAGTCTTTTTGAGCAAACTTATATCATTGTGTTCATGTTTTAAACCATGAATCATTTGTAACTTGAACAACTGTTTGTACGATGAATAAGAAAAATAACCATAAATGACGCAAAAGTAAATGTTGGTTCTGTTTTTCTTACAAAAAGTAGAGAAAAATATAATCATTGAAACAGAGAGACTTCCTTAGAAATTTCATATCAAATAAATCAAAGAACTTAACTTGAAAGAAGTCGATTTTTCTGACGTTGTATTTTAAACACACTGTAAAGATTTAACACAAACGCTGGCAAAATAGCCTCACTGGTCTCCAACATCTATTTTGATGAGATTTTTTTAATTTCTTTTGAGCGCTCAAAAGTCAGGGCACACTTTTAAATTATATGCCTTTATAAGCAAAAGAAAAGCTGAGCATAAATCCGATCCTTTATTTTCCCATTTAATTTTTGTTATTTGTTTGGTTGGTTATAATGGGTTTAACACGAGGGACAAAATATTTGGTGGAAGAAGAATCGGGGAAAAAAGTCCAGAAGAATCAAAGATCCACTGGCAAACTTTCTGGCATACCCACGCTGGCCGAGCCGGTGACTCAAGCCCTCACGGGCTAAAGTGAGATGTCAGTGATCTGTAAACCCAAGCGCCTTAGACCCCTTGACCACCGGGGGCCCCTATCACAGTCGTG
Source organism: Megalonaias nervosa (assembly GCA_016617855.1). Classification (NCBI taxonomy): domain Eukaryota; kingdom Metazoa; phylum Mollusca; class Bivalvia; order Unionida; family Unionidae; genus Megalonaias; species Megalonaias nervosa. The sequence continues at coordinate 1,279 of JAECUM010076113.1, read as the reverse complement.
TTATTAAATTAGCGCCTAATTTGTATGTATTGATATATTTCTTGCGGTAGGGTCCATATTAAAGTACTGTAAACAATGAGCGTAGAAACTTACTTGAAAATTAGTGAAGCTTGTATACGCTTTCTTGGAATTTAGCAAAGGTCGAAAATGCTTAAATTTCTTTTGATTGTGAAAGTCGTATACAGTTATTTTATATTGTGAAGGTCGAAGACGCTTATTATTTAAATTAGTGAAGGACGCTTACTCTTATTTTGGAAAATGAACGATTATCATATGCGCTAATTTGTGATGGTCGTATCCATTTAATTTTTTATTTTAGAAATTTGTAGAGGTCGTATCCTTTAATTTGTTAGATTATTGAAGGTCGTATAAGCTGATGTTTTTAATTAGCGATGGTCCTATGGGTTTATTTTTACCTTTTGGTAGATAGGGTTACCATCTAAAGAAAACAAAGGAAACGGTAAGGCACTCTGATGGTTGGTTAGTTGAAGGAAACGGGAAGACACTCGGATGACTGGTTAGTTGAAGGAAACGTGACGACACTCAGATGGCGGGTTGATTGAAGGAAACGGGAATACACTCTGATTGTTGGTTAGTTGAAGGAAACGGGAATAATGTTGACCCTTTTTCCCTGTTCGTACACATAATATTTTGGATGTGTAGCTTTTCCTATACAGATTAAAACTGAACTGAAGATAGTTTCGAATACCCACAATTCTCATATTCCCATCATAAATGAATTATTAAACAGATTAATCAGCTGATACCAGTGACATGAATATATATATATATATATATATATATATATATATATATATATATATATATATATATATATATATATATATATATATATATATATATATATATATATATATTCTTGATGGTATAAATTTGATATAAATGATGGCAAAATGGCAAGGAATAGTTACATTAAAACACAAATAGTTTACATAGACTGTTGGAAAAATATATTCCTTTCAAAATATAAATATTTTGACTAACACTAACAATTTATGTGTGTGTGTGTGTGTGTGTGTGTGTGTGTGTGTGTGTGTGTGTGTGTGTGTTGGATTTTTAGCGTAGCTTTAACAAGTTTTCAGTCGTATCGCTTCGATGTCTGCAGTGGGGCAGTTTATAGTGATGTGTCTAGAAATGGGGCCTGCGGCATGGAGCATCATGTCCCACCCAATCACATTATCCCGACACCAGGCTGATAAATCCTGACACTAACCTCTTAATGCCAAGAGCCTAGCGAGGCAGCTGTAAGTACTATTTT
>JAECUM010076112.1:0-17573 GCA_016617855.1 Megalonaias nervosa | reverse complement strand
TCGAAAATGAGAGTCGCGTGTATGCGATGTATGTGTAGTGAAGAAGACAGTGTCTAATTCTTTCATGCAACAGGATTCCATAAGTTGAATCGAGTTAATGGCAATTAAAAACTTACTTTTGTATCTACCACTGTTCTGTAATTAAAGAAGGGATGTATCATAATGTCGCAAACATGGTATATGTAGCCCTTTTCACTGGTTTTCACCTGAGCGTAACGTTGTCCTGGCAAGCAAAATTTGCACGTTTTAGAACCCATAACTACAGTTCAGTGCAACACAGAAAGTCAATGAAAGCTTGATTAGTAGAAAAATATCTGAGTAAAACAAGCCATAGAGTATGGCCATGTGCCTTTAAAGATAGAAATAGCAGAAGGAAATCAAGGGTCATGGGGGCAACAAAGTATTTGGAGTTACTTACCTTCTCTCTTACATAGTATGATAGACAGGGTCCTATGTCAGAATGGGTCATGGGAATAATCTGGGTTATTTTTATCACTCTGAATGATTTTTTCCATCAGATTATGGTTTCTCTTTTCCTCAACATCAAGCTCGTGTTGAGCACCTGTGCATTGATGGAGACAGAATTGTTTTCTTCATTTGATTAGTATATATACAGAACAATTGATGCTTCAAAGGTAATTAGTTTTCTTTAAAGTTTCAGCAAAACTATTTTTCTGGTACATTTTTCAAAAAGGAAAATAATTGCCATCATCTGGTAGATTGTAGTCATTCCCGTTCCAGATTTCAGAGGTGGTCGATTGAAACTAGTCAGGTAGCATGACTGTTTGGCACAGAGTACTAAGGCCAGACATCGGCATAAGCGAATTATGATGTAACAATGCCGTGTTAGGGTGTTTTGTAGGATTTGTTTATGTAACAATAGATTGCAGTGCAATTTTATATCCAAGTTTGCTACTTCCTGTCATGGTGCCTTTGAATATCTCAACTCAAACCAAAGACTGTATAATACAGTTTTTAACAGTCAAAAATGTTGTTGCCAAAAAGATCGCCAGATGGTATATTTTGTTGTCAATAAGGAAAAAAATCGCAATTTGCGACATTGGCGAAGACCAGCATGATCCCTGTATCAGGTAGACTGTTATTCTGTGGGGGAATTCTAATGTCCCAGACTTAGACTAAGATAAACATGTTTACATTAATAATAATTGGAACACTTAATCCATAATCATAGGAGAATAGTAGCTATGTGTTCTGTTGTCCACAAAGCAGATACTACTGGTCAAGTACAACATGAATTTGATTTTGGACAAGGTCAAGTCCAAAATACAATTATGTATTACATAACATATAAACATGGGAAGAAAAACTAACAAACAGTGCAAATTAAATATACATAACATATGTAGACAGTCAGCCTTTGAAGTAGTTGTGTTCCTCGTTGTTTAAAGGAGTGAAAGTTTGATCTATGTATTGCTGCAAAGGGTTATATCTCCAGTTTGGCCAGTCTGGGCATGTGACAAAGCTTGCCGGTAGCTTCCCATGGGTTGGTGGTTCTTCACAGGGTTTTCCCAGGTTCTTCCTCCATTAGTTTTACTGGCTGCCATGTATAACCTATTATATGCTGAAAAATTGTGTTAAACCCACAACAACAACAACAAAGGGTCACATTTATTGTAGAATGAAAAGAATAGCTCTCAATAAAGCACATAATCTGAGTACAAGCTTTTATTGTATGTACAGCTGCATGTCAACTACTTTGACTGGTACACAGTACATATTTCAAGTTGTACTTGAGTTTAATATGTAAAATGTTATTTGGAATTGGGGATTGAAACATTTTATGTCAGTGAGTGGTATATGTACTAATAGTTTGCGTATATGTTTTTCATGAGGATTTGCATATATTATTTAAGTTATACTTAGCATAGTTGAGCAATGGAGATTAGTTGTTATGAATTCATTTATCCTTATTAAATAAAGAATTATTACTACTACTACCATTTTTACTGTTATTATTATTGTTATTACTATTACTCATGTATACCAACTGCCCACAAATTCAGTCAGATCCTTTATGTGGCACATTCTACTACATGACCTTACAAAAAATACTTTCCCAAAAATTTAGGCTAAGGAAAAAAATTATATTTTTTATCTCGTCGACATCAGCCACTTATTTAGCTGTTTAAGTTTCAGATAAAATTTTTCAAGCAGTTTAGAGAAGAAGCAATTACAAACATCTTCCAGTTTTTTAAGAAAATTACCCAAAATGAGGAATAGATAAATCTTGTTACATATTATGGCTCTGGTCTTAAAAATAAGTAATAGAAAAGAGTGAGAAGCAACAAGCTATGTGAAATTAAACAAATAATTTATTTCCCTAGAATACAAAGTTAAATGTGAAAAAGGAACTTATGTTATTGCAAATTAAACCCCAAATTATACTAGAATTACAGACACAAGCTCTAATGGTTATAGTTCTGAATAAACTTTAGTGGAAATCCAAATTAAATCCAACACTGGAAGTATTGATGTGCCTGTGGTGGCCCATGTAGTGGCGATTTGCCAACAGTCTTTTGTTAAATCACAGAAATGCAATCCAAGAATATATCTTAGTTTGAAATTTAACTATAAATTCAAGTCTCCATTGCCAAGAATGTTATTTTTGATGAGCACTTTGTATATCCTCGCTGGAGATGGAGAGAATTGGTTGTAAAGTCAACTGTGGTGCCCCAACGACCTCTTAGGTTAAGGGATTGATGATGATGGTGATGTATATCCAGTGAATAAATAATTTGAAATAATAAATTTCAGCCTAGATGAAATACTGGACACAATGATTCTGCCTCAAGATCTTATAGCATGAATGAATAATTTCTAGAAAAACAAGATTATATAGTCCTCTACTTGACCTCAGGTCACAATTAACATTTTCTAGCAAAAACTAATACCTAATGGAAAATAACCTTCTCGAAGGTTCCTAAAGTTTACATGATAGTTAGAATATAAAATGTAGTAAACACAATGTCCTGGACTCAGGTAAAAATAATAATCATAATAGTTAAACCATACTCAGAGGATATTTTAGCTATGTATTAGTTGTTTACAGAATTTAAGAAAATCAATAATTCAGGTCAGGTAGAAAAAGAACTTGATTTTGGACAAAAAACAATTATCGATAGCACATAATACAATTTAAAAAATAACATAATGCTAACAAACAATGCAAATTAAATTTACATAACAATGTCAACATCAGTATTTTACTGCATACAGAATTTTAATAAAGCCTTTGAGCAGCTCAGCAGGATGAATTTTATTACAGATACAAAATCCCTGATCTTTGCAATGTGTGGAAATCACCATTTTTATTCCCAGTGCTTACAAGTTTCTTTACAATTTTATAAATCATAAATTATTACTGATAACAGTTACAAAACTTTCAATATGGTAGATATGTTAATTTATATCTTTAACAATGCTATTTTTGGAAGTTATTGATATGCAATTTTGTTATGAAAATTTACCATTGATTATATGTGAGATTTGCTTCACAGAATATTTGTTGCTCCATAGCTTGATTTTACTATGCTAAAAACTCCATTTAAGAAGGAGTAAAAATTAAGACATTTTGTTCATTTTCTTCAGTTCAGTTGAAGGAGATACACAACATAAAACAAAAAGATGGCCCACCAGCAGCAACAAGGAGAATACTTGAAATAGTGAAGGCATCCAAGAAGCCTGGACAATATCAGGCACTTGTTGATGCTTTAAAGAGAGGTATGTATTAGGTAAATTCATTGATCTCTATAGACAGTATAATTTGTACATGCTTTGTATAGGTATGTATTAGGTAAATTTATAGGTCTCAATAGACAGTATAATTTTGTATATGCTTTAAAGAGAGGTATGTATTGGGTGAAGCCGTTAATCTTTATAGGCAATACAGTATAATTTCATATGCTTTAAGGAAAGGTATGTACCGAGTAAATTCATTGATCTTTTTAGACAGTATAATTGTGTATGCTTTAAAGAGAGGTATGTACTGGATAAATTCATTGATCTTTATAGATAGTAAGCAAGTCTCCTACCTTTTTGGACTGACATAGGAGTGTGGCCCTCTCAAATCATTATTTATATGTCCACATCATCAAAATGGATGCCATTTTTTGAAACCCTGTGTTTGGTGGCTGGTGAACCTACACGGGAAGAGAGTTCTCATTCTGCCCAATAACTTCACTGTGGTGACTAATCTCAAACAGCAAAGTGGAACAAGTACCCGGACCTTATATTATTGTTTGGGATTTTCTAAAGTGGTGTCCTCAAGGACAATCCAGGTTTCAGTTTGACATACCCAAGGCTGGATAATATATTGGCCAGATTAATTTATGCAAGTAGGAACTCATACAAACAGAATTACCTTTTCATCCCTCAGTTTCATACAATACATACTCAGTGAGATTTATGATGGACATTAGTGACAAGGAGGAATGCCAACAGTCCCAGCCTTTGTCACACTTATCCTGGGCCCACAGTCCAGGCTAATTGCTGTTTCCTAAACATTGGAATAGCCAGATTAGTACCCTAGGCCTGTTCCGTATTGCCAGTAGGGTCACTGTGACCAATCTAAATTTTAAGCAAACTTGGCTTAGTGGTATGGTGACAGACTCATGACAGAAAAGGCATGGTTTCAATTCCTGCCCATACCTTGTCAAGTAGGCTGTCATCTCCATCCCAGGGCAAGGCATTCTGTAATGTTTATAATAACCCTTTAGATGTTGCTGATGTGCTAATCACCAAGCAAATGAGCAAATTGACTACAAAGTACAGATATAAATAGCTGAAATGGTCATTTAAAATTATTACAAAAGAAATACAAGTAACTTCAGATGGAATCTTAATGTATAACATTGTTGCATTTTATTATTTCAATATTCACTGCAGATATAGAAATATTATATCACAAGCATATTTTTCTCCACATGTAAGAGGAAATAAAGACATAATAAAGCCAATTTATATTAGTTCTCCTGGTCATTGGTCACAAGAGCTTGAGGGATGACCTGTTATCTGTTGAACATCAGTCCATTAGCACAAATTTGTTATTGTTATTCCTTCTAAACTGCTTGGAAGATTCAACCCAGGACCTAGTTTGTGCTGAACGTAAATGGTGCCAAAGAGACATCCAACATGCTTCCCATAGTGGCCATCTTGAAAATCTTATTATCATTATTCCTTTTGAATGGAGAACCAGAAGAGTTGTATGATGTCTGGTTGGCCTTAAATTGTGTTATTATTACTCCTTCTGAATGGAAGTTTGTAATGAAGACTTCTGCTGATATCTAGTTGGTCCTAAATTAAAATGACACCATTAGAACATCCACTGATGCAGTAGCCATCTTAAAAATCTTGGGTGTTTGACATAAAGACTTTATATGATGCCTAGTTGGTCTAAATAAAATGATGATAATCTGGATGATCATATCAACCTGGGTTTCTGCTGAAAGACTTCTTATGATGTCTATTGGCCCTAACTGAAAATGGTGATGATCTGATATTCGTTATGACTGCCACAGCTTCCATCTTGAAAATCTTGCTATGGCCTTTCCTCAACAGAAAATTATATCAACAAATTTCAGTGATTTGTGCCTGTGACATGTACACAATTTGCATTCATGTTTCAATCATACATCATGTTTGGAAGGTTACATTTTTTTTTCATTTTCAGACTACCCAATACTGTCAGAAGCTCTCACAGGCCGTCCTTTACCAGATGACTCAATTCCAAAAAACATAATTAAAGTTTTCTCCAGGGACATAACAGAGAGAATGTCAACTAGACAATTGTTGCCATATTTGATAAGGAGTAGTGTGATTGTTCAACTAGAAAAGGAGATGGTGGAGGCTGAGCTAAGGAATTATGGGAATATAAGGGGAGCTCAACTCTTGTTGCTTCATCTACACGGTCATGTTGCAAACTGGTATACAGAATTTTTGAAGGCACTGTGTGACAGTGACCAGAAAGAGTTGGCAGAATTTATTGATGAATCTTTTACCCAAAGTAAGTAAATATATTTAAGGTTTTAATAAAAATATTTAGCTTTTGTAATTTATGATAATATTGTAACATTATTGGAGCTGCCTATGGCAACTTCCTTTGGAAAGGGTAATGAAGCAGTCTGCTTCCATGTCACCAATGGGAAAATTACAATGCAAATGAGTTAGCTAATTAAAGACTGTTCAGATCTGATGCCTTCATTTGTAGGTCCATAAGTGTATACATAACCTTCACAACTTCTGGCTTTTTTGGCTACCTATCCCCTATTCACTTCAAGGTAGAGATCACTCTGCAGGCACATGGTAAAAAGTATATCCTTGATGACTGAAATTATGATCCTGGTCAGTAAAGAATTAAGGTAGTTTATCAACTATTGTTACCACATTCAGCTGGTAGAATACATTGATTATGACCTGGTTATGAAGTAAAATAATACAAGATAAATCAGCAGTCCCTGGATTGATTAGTTTTCCACAGAAGATACTGCACAGAAATAATTAAACACAAAGGTAACTAGTGATTTGTATATATATATATATATATATATATATATATATATATATATATGGTGTTAATAAGAGTAATTTAATATAAATTAAAATAATAATTAATCTCCTAAATATCAAAATATAAAGTATTAGTCTTCTCAGAATATTGTATGGTCTAAAAACTGAAGAGTTAATGTGTTTTTGAAAAAATAACTTGTGTTTACAGTAAAGAATCTTGTATACATTGGAATGTTATATAATACTTTGGCCTTTTGTATAAGGTTCAAGAAGAAGAAATACAGTAAGTTTTATTTAATGCTGGTAGTTTGGGAGACATCAAGATACTAGCTCGCGATGAGATGTTTGTAATTAGGTTTTTGGAACTGTTATTACTAATAGGACAGTAAAGTTTATTTTAACCATTAATACAAACAGGACAGAATTAGATCTTTTTAAATGCTATTACAATTAGGATGGTTTTAGGTTTTTGAACCATTATTACAAACAGGACAGTATTAGGTTTTTTGAACCATTATTGTATTCATACTCTTAAAAAAATAAAAGTACATGTTCTCAGTACTTGGGAAAAGTACTTTGCTCCTCTGTCCTCCACCACTCAGTTTGGTTATAAAATGTGAATTATGTGTTCAAAAACCATTTCAAATGCTTTTGTTTTGTTATTTTAAATTTGGTAAGTTGTAAGTCCTTTTGAAGAAACTGAAAATCTACCAATGTGATAAAAGCACAGTTAGATGGTTTACTTCATACTTAAGTGAGAGAACACAACATGTTTATATAAATAATGTTCTGTCTGAACCTGGAACAATTAGGTGTGGAGTACCCCAAGGCTCAATTCTAGGTCCATTAATATTTATTTTATTTATTAATGACCTACCACTTGTACTAAGTGACTCAATATCATCTACAGATCTCTGTGCAGATGACACAACATTGTCGGACATCCAAAACACAAAGCATGAACTCGAAATTTCTTTACAGAATGCCCTAAACAAACTGGACAACTGGTGCACATGCAATGGCATGGTGGTAAATACTGGTAAAACTAAAATATTACTTATCTCAACACAGCAAAAAAGGACAAAACTTGATAGTGATGAACTATGTCTGACATAGAAGGATACAAATTTGCAAATGGTCTGTCATGATAGACTACTTGGTGTTTTGGTAGACAATAACCTATCATGGACTGAACATATCAAACGTATCAGTAAAAAAGTCAACTCAAGTTTATGGCTTCTCAGTAGGATAAGACACTTTCTTCCTGAAAGGCACAGAAAACTATTTTATAACAGTTACGTACAACCCTGTTTAGACTACTGTAATACAGTATGGGGTAATTCAAATGATAAAAACTTAGCAAAGCTGGCACATCTTCAAAAAAGAGCATTTGGGCTAATATCTATACAGAAAGAAAGCAAGGAAAATTTAGCTGGTAAGTTAAAAATATTACCTATTATAGACCAAATCTGTTTGAGAAAAGCCAAATTAATGTACAGGATATCCAATAATAGTGCTCCTGAATATTTACAATCACTATTCCAGTATAGGCTACCTTATAATACTCCACACCTGCAATCCATGTCTACCAAACAGTATAAAATTCCCAAACCAAATAAGGAATTATTTTAAAAAAGTTTCCAATACTCTGGAACTTTGCTCTGGAATAGTATTCCAGTTGAGATTAGAAATGCCCACTCTATTTCCTTCTTTCAAAACCAGTATATCCAGTGGCTTCAGAGATGCAGCTAAAAGAAATAAATTCCGTTGTATGAGGGCCTCAGGGTAGATTAGCTCTTAGCTAATTGAGTTACCCTTTTTAAATAAAGTCTTTTTTATTATTATTATTATTATTATTATTATTATTATTATTATTAAGTCAGATCATTTGCCATATAAATGCAATAAACTTGATAATCAGGAATTGATTGAAACTTTTTCAGAATACATCACCAGATCAAATGTTGCAGTGATGAAGACAGATGCAGATGCACAGTTATACTTTTCCACAGAGGAGGGCAGATCTGACATGGCTGTGTCTGATGATGAGATTCCAAAAGAAGTTAGGATAAAGGAAGAGAAAGAGGAAGATGAGACAGAAAGAAAAGAGATGAGTTTGGAAAATGCAGCATATGGTAACATACCTACCAGATCACAGCCTATCATATGATAAATGCTGTTTTGGTCTTCCAAAGTTCTGGGCTTGTTCAGTATTCTTCTAGACATAATTTTAACATATTGCATCTTTGATGCAGTTAGGGCCTTGGGAACTTAATTACATTGTGCAGCACTGGTACAAAAGTCTTCAAGTGAAAAATTTGCTTTGAAAAGTTATAAAATAGATTATTAATGTCATAGCAAGTTACTACCAGCACAGAAGAGGTTTCTATATCAAACTGTATCCAGTAAATTTTTAGTAGTAAAGGAAGTCTGCAGTAGAGGTAACTGATGGAATTTTTAATTATGGTCAAACATGTATTGTTGTGGTGTAATGGTACATAAGCACAACCTGGTTATACAATATCAAATAAAATAAGGCTGTAAAAATATAAAGATTAAAAACTAATAATATCTCAAGGAAGATTTTTCCTTTCACATACAGGTAAATATATATTCCTGAAAGGTAAAAGATAAAGGTACAAAATTAAAATTTCTTTCAGAAGTATATACAATTGAAGATAAAACTAAATCCTTGAAATATAGGGTCAGATTTGTCATATAAAATGAATTGTCTTAGAAAGTTCAAGGGACATATGGCCACAATCATGGGTTCCTTGAAAATTATTTCCATCCGGTACAGTGTCATTACCTTTGAGGGACTTGTTTTTCTAAAGTGTAAAAATTCCCATAATTCCCAACCTATTAGGGATAAATAACTATGTTAACTATAAATCAATTTGGAATTAATGATGGAAATTCAATTACTTGTGTCACACTCAACAAACAGTGGACAACAAACTAAGTAACAGAAAGAGGCAAAACCAACCAACTTTGTTAAAGTTAAGATATAATTTAATTATCAAAGTTATAAAATGAAAATTATAGAGGAACTTACAGTATTATGAATTGAATTCAAAATAATCCAAAAATGTTTTACACAAGTCCAAAAGAATCAAATGTTCCGAATGAATTCCAGATCCTCAGATATACTGGTCTGCCAACAGTCCTGATGTATCAAAATGGCATTGTCCAGAATTTCTTTGATTAAATTCACATTAGTCCATTGAGCACATGGTAATTCCAATGAATAATACAAACAAATGTTTCTGCACAAATTTAAAAATAATACTAATCACATTTGCAAACTGATGTTATAACAAGAACATAGGAAATAGGAATCTGAATAGGAATGAATCAGTTGCTCAGATCTCTCCTGATATACAAGCATACAACCCTAAAATGCAGTTTTCTCCTACATTTCATAATTATCCCACATAGTAAAAGAACCCACCTGACTAACCGATCCAATGTGAAATAACTTAATTCTTCCAAGAACCCAACTGACCCCACTAGCCATGAGAAATTACTCCAAACTGGTCAACAGGTTCAATACATAGGTTAAATTTAACTTGTAAACACCGATTTATAGCTTAATATGTATAAAATATAACATACAACCATGGACAAAAATTTACTACATATTATCTTGTTTATAGATGATCACTACAGTTCTAGTCATGAACAAAAACTACACACTATATAGATACAGTCATGTATCAAAGGTTTAAAAAAATATAGCTATACAAACAGTAAATACAGCTAGATTAAAGTATTCAACTATGCCAAACTAGGTCACTGTGACCTAATTTGTGCACCAGTAACTTTTGTATTTTTGGCTGTTTATTCATTACATCCACAGTATCTGTTTCACCTACTGATGACAATTGGTGTCTGGATAGATCCTGACACAAGCAACTTAACTATACCAAAAATAGGTCAGTTTATAAGTTTTCATGCTTAAGTGACATATTTGTAGCTGTTTCTTCATTATGCCCACAATATCTTAGACCCTATTTAACCTATGTTCAAGAAAACTGATACATGGATATATCTATATGTAACTTAAATATATAAAAACTAGGTCAATGTGACTGAGTTTTTACACTTGGATGACTGTTAGTTGTTTCGCCCTTGATATCTTAACCCCTTTTTCATCACCAGTTATGAAAATTGGTATGTGATTACACCTCAGAGAAAGTAACTTAATCATGCTAAATGTAGTTCAGTCTGACCTGATTTAATACTTGAGTGACATTTGAATTTTCAGTAATTTGTGCATGATACCATCAATATCCTAGACCTTGTTTCACCTACACTTACAAAAATTGGTATGTGGATGCTTCTCAAGAAGAGTAACTCATTCATATCAAAAGTATGTCATTGAACTCTGCCATTTTCTTCTATACCAGTCAGTATATTTTCAGCTGCTTATGATGTGCACTAGTTGGTGAGAGGATTGGTATTAATGCATAATCATTTTGTTGATTTAAGCCATCTAAGCCTAGGAGCAAAGTTAATCATGCACACTGAGAATGGAAATGATTGAACTATAGTTGCAGCGAGGGAAAGGTGGAATATTTAGATTCTGAAGTATTGATACTTAGTTTCACAAATTGTTTACCAGTAGAAGTGCATGGTAAGAATTTAATTAGATTAAATCTTGAAGAAGCAATTAATTAGTTATTAGTTTCAGTTTGGAAAATTGTTTCATGGTAGGTAGGATGTGGAAACGTAAGCTTTTGAGCCAGTAATTTTTATAAAATGACAGGAAGTTACAGTTCAGTATTAAGAGTTATAGAAAGTGATGGGTTAATGAGCACTATGAATTGAAAATCTTCACTATGTTTGTACATTTTTCTTTTTCCAGAAACAGATAGTGCTAATTACACTTGACCAATGAATGATGTCAGTTTAGCACATTGCTAATCACACTTGGTCCATGCAAACCAAGTGCTAATCACACCTGGCTCATGAATGCTATCAATACAACCCATAGTTTTAATCACACTTGGCTCAGTAATGCTGTTAGTACAACCTGTAGGGTTAATCACACTCAGCTCATGAACATTGTCAATAGAGCATATAGTGAACAATGTCAATACAGCATATAGTGCCAATCACACTTGGCTCAGGAATGTTGTCAATACAACACATAGTGCTAATCACACTTGGCTCATGAATGTTGTTAGTACAACCAATAGGGTTGATCACACTCATTTGTGAATTCTATCGATGCAACACGTATTTGTTAATGACACTTAACCCATGAATGCTGTCAGTAATCTATTGTTCCAAATTAATGTTTTTCATTCTACTAACTATTTTGACCCCATGACTAACATATTAAAGACATATTTTTGGATTCTCTTCTGAATTCAGGTTTTAGTAAAACTGCATCTTTTTGTATCGGGTGCTTTCGGAATAATGGCCTTTGTGACAGTCTGTTGCACAAGAAACCATTTTGTTTGTTTAATATCATCGTTTAAGGTCAAAGGTCACACTTGAAAGGAATATGATGGATCACTGTAATGCTGATTTACTCATCATGTACAACGTACATTTTGTGAAATGTTGTAATAAATTATTGAGATTCAGAACAATTTGTACTTCAGATAATAAAATACAGATACAAATTTTGTTGGTAAATATTGTCAGCCATATCCAGGCTTCATGTCTGTTTAATCTGGTATGTCCAAATTATTTTGTTCTTACTGTGACTTATTTCAGTGTACGACTCTGCTGATGGCTCATTGGGTGACCTTTGTGCAGCCAAACCAAGATCCATCAAACCAGAATTCCATGTTGCAGGTGACAACAGCCCTGTGACCATGTCAATGCTTAACATAAATGATCCAGAAAGTTCAGATCTGCAAGCAGAATTGGACCAGATTGTTCTGCAGCACAAACACAAGCAACACAGCAGTAGAAAAATTGAGATTTTGCATGGGGAAGACCTTATTTATGACTCTGATGTGTCCCTTGATGACCCTGTACCTGCTGATGACTCTGTTCTTGCTGCTGGCAGCAGCACTGAAACATCCTGCAAACACCTTGATGATACTATGTATGAAAGTCAGACACCTACAGTGAATAGGAATAGTTTTTCAGGTATATTGTACAATGTACCAGTGATTAATACTGTCTGCAGTTGGCATGAACACATTTTGTTAGGGATTAAGTTTTTGCTGTCTGCGATTGGCATGAACACGTTTTGTTAGGGATTAAGTTTTTGCTGTCTGCGATTGGCATGAACACGTTTTGTTAGGGATTAAGTTTTTGCTGTCTGCGATTGGCATGAACACGTTTTGTTAGGGATTAAGTTTTTGCTCGCCAGTATAGCATACAGGAGAGCTTATGACATAATGCTAGTGTCATGGCAATGTTAACATAGGCAATATCATTCAGCCTTTTATCCCACCTGACTATAAAAGATTTGTTTTGTTGCCAGCTTGAGGCATATTTTCACCTTAGATATGGAGTTCTTTGCATAATTCTGAACCATCACAGGGAAAGCTAGAGAATTATTCAGCCCTAGTATAGATGTTATGTCTTCCCAGCAAATCTCCAGTTGTAAGTATGGTATGTTCATTTAACATATTAGGTTAATTCTAAACTACTATAGGGAAAGTAGGAGAATATTTTAACTCTAGTTTTAAAGTTGCCTTCTCAATCTCCAACTGTCAGCATGGTATGTTCATTTAACTTAGTCAAATTAATTCTGAATCACTGCAGGGAAAGTTGGTCTTTTTTGCACAGATGACTTTGTTATTAAATATGAACCCCAGTTGTAAATATTTTGTCATCCAAGGAAATCTCCAACAGGAGGCACTGTATGTTCATAGAATTTTATCAGGTTAATTATGACATCATTTTGAACCACCCCTTGGGAGCTTACATCATGGTGACCTACTTTTCTTGTACTAATAAATGCTGTTTACAACTTTGCCCCAGAGTAAAATTTTGGTCTTGCAAACACATTTCTAGCTCTGTGTATAATTGTGTTCAAGGAGCTTAGTTGGGGTGTTTCTTGCATAATTCTTTAAGTGCCCCAGGTGAAGTCTGTAAGTGACCTACATTTCTGACACTAATTACTTATTAATTTATGATTTAACTGGATTCTATTAGTTTTGTCTTCAGGTGAATTTGCAGCTGTAGGATTGGTATCTAAATGGAGTTTTGTTGTACCCTTTCCCTAGTATCTGACAAACAGCCGTGTATGGGTAAGTGGGTTCTCTCGTAAACACCTAATTTTATTATCCTGTCACAAATGAAAATATGAGGGACCTATTTGTTATGCCCTTAGTAATTTGGAACCAATTTAGTACACACATAAAAATCAGTACATGGATGCATCATGGAGAGTAACTCAACCATGCCAAAAGTAGATCACTGTGAACTAGTTTTCATGCTTAAATGACTTTTGTATTTTCAGCCATTTGTTACATCCTTTGGATCTTAAATCCTATTAAATGTCACTGTTTCAGCCATTCATTTGTTACAACTAAAATATCTTGAACTCTATTTTGCCATCACACATGAAAATTAATATATATGTGCATCTCACAAAAAATGAGTACTGATCCAGCGGCCTAGTGGTTAGAGTGTCCATCCCAGATGCAGGAGGTGCAACAGCTGTCTCGCCAGGTGCTCAGCATTAAGAGGTTAGTGTTAGGAGTGGTCGGCCTGGTGTCAGATAATATGAATGGGTGGACATCATGCCACATGTCTGAGGCATGATGCTCCAGTGCTAGACGTCACTTTAAACTGCCACACTGCAGACATCATAGTGATATGACTGGAAAATTGTTAAAGCTACATTAAAATCCAAATCACACACACACTCACAAAGAATGAATTGACCATACCATTTCTATGACCGTGTGATGTAATTTAATTGTTATGGTGAAAAGTTCACAGCTTTCATTAATTACATATTTTCCGCTATTCATTCATTATGCCCTCAATATATTGGACTCTTTTTAACTTACACTTGTGAAAATTGATGTGTGGATACACCTAAATGAGAGTGATTCAACCATTTAGAAAGTTAAGTCACTGCAACTCAATTTTTATCATTGAGACACTTTAATAGTTCCAGATATCAGTTGTTTATGCTCTCAGTATCTTTACACTCTCTCTCACAAATATTTACAAAAATTGGAGTGTGCATGCATCTCAGGAAGAGTAACTTGGCCATCCTAAAACTGCATCACTGTGACATAATTTCTATGCTCAGTTGACAAACATGTTAATTATATACTCAATATCTTGGACCATATTTCACCTGCACTACTGAAACTGGCATGTAGATGCATGTCAGAGAGAGTGAAAATAACTTGCTATACCAAAATTAAGTCACTGTGATCTAACTTGCATGCTTGAGTGACTTGAATTTTCATCCATTCATTTGTTACACCCTCGATGTCTTGTCAGAGCAGGTGGAATAACCATACCAAGAGTAGGTAGGTGTGACCTAATTTCCATGCTTGATTGAACTTTACATTTTTGGCTGTTCATGTTTTGCCCTCGATGTCTTGAACCCTATTTCACATACAAATGTAAATTGGTTTGTGGATGCATCTCAAGAGCAGTCGCTCTTAATCATATCAAAGCTAGGCCACTGTGACCTAATTTACATGCTTGAGAGACTTATGTATTTTCAACTGTTCCTTCATTACACCCTCAGTAGCTTGGACCATATTTCACTTATACAGTAGAACCTGTCATGAGTGACCTCTGCTATGAGCGACCAACTGTCATGTACGACCACAGTCGTAATGTACGGATCGATTTTATTATATAAACGCTCTGCTATGAGCGACCACCTGCTGAACGCGACCAATGACCGCAATTTCTTGGCAAAATATGCATTTCGACACTGCTATGAATGACAGCATCACAAAAAAACGAGGATAAACTCCACCAACCTTTATTTAATCCCTGTAAGAACGACCGTTCATACCGTTCTAAATATATTTAAAAAAAAGAAAAATAGGGTCAGGCTGGCTACTGATCTCTGAATTTTTTTTAGCTAGGCTTATAGTGAGATACAGTTTATGTTGTAAACCAGACTAAAGTGTATGTAGATTATTTCCTAGCCTGGTTCCCTGCTTCGTATGCTCCCTGTGTTGTTCTCCATTATTCATATAGGGGCAAGGAACACAGAAAGCTTACAGAGCAAGGAACCAGACTAATTATTGCCGCACTTAACTTGCTTCCCGGCCATTGTAGGACCTGGCATCCCTATGACGACTGTATCGCGAGAACAGACAGAAACCAGTGACCTTTATGTAATCAATTATTATATTGTTTGTCTCGAGTTAATCGGTATTGCCAGGGATGAATAAGGTCATTGCATATTAAACCAAAAAGAGAGAATCATTTGCGGGATTCGATTGATAGTGCCCAAGACTTGTGATGTTTGTTCCTTCCCCCCGCCATGTTAAGTGATGACATCCCGATCACAAAGCTGTCGTCTATTCAAGTTGCTGCGACCGGGTTACACACTTTGCTTACAGAGTTAATCCCTTTATGTCATCTTTTAATGAAGCCGCTGACTTTTGTCACTGAGTAAATGGTCCTGTTTCTGGATGAGATAACTGTTTGTTTTTTTGTTTTGTTTTTTTTTATTAATTGTTAGATATGCACATGTATAGATTTTTCATATTTTCCCACAGCCACCGTCTTTACGTTCGATATTACAACTGAGCACTAATAATTTTAACACCTAGAATTTTAATAACAATGGACGAACCTCCCAACTAAAATGAGACAAATATTAATGCTGGAGAAAATAATTATTGTAACTGAAAAAAGTGAAAAAGTGCAGACCACTCGCAAAAAAAGCGGTTTAAACATTGGTAAAACAAATTTAGGTTGTTATAGAGGAAAATGAGTAATTCAGAAACAATTTCATATGCTAAAATATGTGATCTTCAAATGTAAATGTGATTTCATGTTTAATGATAGAAGTATATCTTTATTACAATATAATTTTGTTTTTAGATGAATGCATACAATATTTTAGCAACAACTACTAATAAAGAATAGAATATATGTACAGTGATTGTGGTTATTTTTCTTGAAATTGTTCTGAAACGGGACCTTGGAAATGTATTTTTGTACAAACCTGCTATGAAAGACCACCTGTCTTGAGAGACCGCTTTTTGTTGGCAGAAGGGGCGGTCTCTCATAACAGGTTTTACTGTACATGAAAATATATTTAAATGTGGATGTATCACAGGAGTAACCATTACCAACAGTAAATCACTGTAACCTAGTTTTCATGCTTGAGGGACATTTGTATTTTCAATCATTTGTTTCTACTTCCTCTGTTATCTTTAACATTATTACATCTAGACTAATTGACCTTTGTTTTTGCCCTACACTGATGACACATTGTGTGTTGATAAATATTAATGAATAGCATATTGCAGTTATATTGTCATACCTCCTCATGTGGCCTAGTCATTAGCTTAGTCTCACAACCAATGGGTAGCAGGTTCAAATCCTGTTAAGATCAGCATGAATCATCTGTCATATGGTGACCTACTCATTAGCGTAGTCTCACAACTAGTGGGTCATAGGTTCAAATCCTGTTAAAATAGCCTGAATCAGCTGGCATGGCATTTCTTTTTGCAGAAATTTTAAACTCACATTGCCTCACCATTTGTCTTCCATACCAGTCTGTATATTAACAACTAATTCAAGTGTGTTCCTCTTGGTAAGAGGATTCCTGTTCCAGGTAGACACCATGTTCATAATTGTGTTCATTCTTGTGACAAATGGTTGGTGTATTGAAATCTATTTTGTGTGATTCATAGGTGCATGAACATGTGACATGCATCACTTTAGTACTGAACGAGTTTTGTTCTGATAATTTAGCCCATGCGGTATACTTCCATTACAGATTATGTGGCTTCTGATGAGAAAGAGGAAGTGGAGATCCCACTGAGAAAGTACCAGAAGGAGCTGGCCAGGCCAGCCCTACAGGGCAAAAATGTAATCATAATGGCTCCAACAGGGTCAGGGAAAACCCGTGTGGCCTT
>JAECUM010076111.1:0-22504 GCA_016617855.1 Megalonaias nervosa | reverse complement strand
CTCAGGATCTTTTTCCTGTTCGACGACAAGTGATTGTCGTTTATCACCCTGATTAGATAAAAGAGAATGAGTATATAAAAGAGGATCACTGTGATCAATACCACTTGATTGATCCAAATTAGAAGTGAAAGTGACCTCATCAAAAGCCTGACCAATACATGTGTCAGCTAAAGGAATGTCTTCCTTATCAAAATCATTCTCAAGAGCTTTCTTTGACATAGCTCTAGTAACTGCACAAGCTGGGTATAGCTCAGGGTATTCTTTTTCAATTGGATCAAGTTTCTGATCCAAAGAAGGCTGTCAGTTACAAGTGGATTAACCACAACCTTGTCTCCAGCTAGGTTGTTGCCTAGCAACAAATGAATGCCCTCAACGGGTAAGTTAGACACTATACCGACTGTAATAGGTCCTGAAATTAAGTCTGATGACAAATTTACAGAATGGAGAGGAACATTAACAAAGCTGCACTCTACTCCCTGAATCAGAACACTCTCATTAGAACAGGACTTCTCAGAAGAAGGCAAAATACCTGGCACTAAAAGACTCTGAGAAGCTCCTGTATCCCTTAAAATTTTTAATAGGGATAGGATTGGCCGAATCACCCAAGAGTGATCTAGAACCATTCGACATGAATGGTTCATAATTCTCCATAATAAAATCAGACTGGGGTTTATTAGACCCAACAAATGTATTGCTTTCAATACATGACCGTGACCTTGACCTCTTAGAAATAAGAGCATTTGGGATAGGTCTATCTTGATTCTGATGCCTATATTTCAATTTAAAGCAATCAGAAATGACGTGTCCTTTTTTCTTGCAATAGGTTCACGTAGGCAGAGACAAGGAGTTTGAATCAAGTTTATCAGAAGCTTGATTTTTAGAAGTTGTGCCAGATTGAATTTTAGGAGGAGTGGTATTAGGCTGAAATACCTTTCTACCAGTAGACTGCTGAGTGAAAGTTTTGCTTACAACCTGAACTGTATGAGTTAAGGAGTACTTATCAGCAGCAAGTGCAGCATTTTCTAAGGTTTCAATCTCGTGCTCTTCAAGATGATTCTTAATGTCACTAGGGACACAGTTCTTAAACTCTTCAAGTAACACAAGTTGTTTGATATTTTCATAATCATGTTCAACTTTTTGGGCTAAGCACCATCTCTCGAATAACTGTTCTTTTTCTCTAGCAAATTCGACATAAGTCTGTCCAGCTTCCTTTTTATAATTCCTGAATTTTTGCCGATAAGCCTCAGGTACTAACGCATAACCCCTTAAGATGCACTCCTTAACCAAATCATAATCAGAACTCTGTTGTACTGACATTGAATGGTAAATATCACTAGCTTTACCAACTAGTACACATTGTAGTAGCTGAGTCCAGTACTCCCTTGGCCATTTAAAATTTTCCGCAACTTTTTCAAAACGAGGAAAATATTTGTCTACTTCTTTTTCTCTAAAAGGGGGAACTACCCTAATATATTTTGTAATGTCAAAACATGAATCTGTATATGAAGTGGAATCGTGCTTGCCACTTGCCAGCTCAAATTCTTTCATTCTAAGTTGAAATTCCCTTTCATCCTTCTCTCTTTGTAATTGTAACTGTTTATCTTTCTCCCTCTCCTGTCTCTCTCTCTCCTCTTTCTCAGTATGTAATTGTTTATCTTTCTCCCTCTCCTGTCTCTCTCTCTCTCCTTTTCTTCAAACTGCATTTGCAATTGCCTCTCTTCAAATTGCAACTGCATTTGTTTCTCTTTTTCTTCTTTCTGAAACTCGAGCTTCCTTAACTCTACTTCCATTTTGTATTTCATTTTTAATTCGATTACTTTAATGTCAGTGTCTGTCATAGACTTATTGACTGATGCCAAAACACTTTTATCAAAAATACCTTTCCCCACCAAATATTGGATCAAAATATTTTTAATTTCTTGTTTCGTTAAGGAAGATTTTGTGATCCCGATCAAATGTAAACTTAGTATCAAAGTTGGTGGTTGTGGGGGTGGGCGAGTGGAGTGAAAGTCAACAGGCTGCGATCTGAATATCATCGAAAATATTCACTATTCACTAGTTTTGTGGCACGGCGTCATTTACCTATGTGAGACGTCTTCCCACAAAAGAGCATTAATATATCACGGTTGATGCCTAATGCCCTAGTGTTAACAGCTGAGGCGTCAAGATTCAGTACAGCATGTCCCTCCATACGTTAGTCAAAATGTCATATGGTCTGAGTGTGAGTCAGTTCTTTACACATGACTGTACAGAGCTGAAGACAGTTTTTATTATTGTTAAAATTTCCCAGTCACACCATATTTTACTACAATTAGCCATCGATTTTACCTTTGTACATAATCAATAACGTTTCTTTTATCGAGAAGATTTTGAAAAAAATATTGTAACATAAAAATGTCGTCTTTTGTACTATTATGCTTCTGAAAACAGAATTGCGCCTCAGTACTAAGTATTATATGTAATAGTCTGAAAGTAGTCTTTCAGTGAATATGTTATTAAACAAATTGCCCGTTACAGTTATGCAATGTCATCCCTCTATAATTTTTTGCATTGGATGGATCACGACTTTTAAACATTGGTATAACAAGACCCTTGTTCCATTTTGAGGGAGAAATATCTCAGTTTAATAGAAAAAGTTTTAGCATGTAATTTGCTAAAAGTGGAAACAACCCATTACTGTATTCATTGAAAACTTATAATAACCTTGTGCTTTATTACTGTTTTTTTTTGTTTTTTTCTTTCTTTTTTACAGCTAAGGTAGGTTCCTCGATCTCAATTGGAGTATCCAATTCTGCAAATACAGGTTTGCCTAAATATTCAGTTCAGTTTCGTTTTGAATGCGTATATTCGGCTCTAATTATAATTAACCTGTGATCATTTATGGCGGCGATGTTGCAAGTTTCTTAAACATTACAGCGATCTTTCATATAATTACTGGAACGTATCGGAGTCTTTCGTAAATCAGACAGTGTGTGCCCTCCCTATCTATTGTACAATAATTTACATGTACAACTGCACCTCTTTTCTTCCTTAACAAATTGCGCTTATATCGTATTTGAAAGAATTGCAATTAACTAAAGTAATTTTACAGTTTTCTCTTTCCCCTACTTTTAATAAGAATATTAAATTCAAGCTCTGAAAATGTTCCGTATTATTTGCTTTATGTGAATCGGAAGGTTGGTAGTATTAACCTCATCGTGTGTCTTGCAACTTAAATAATTCTCTACGTAATACGTCTTTCGGCCTGTTCTACTATTAAGATCACGCGATACTCTAACGGTTTCCTTATGGATATAATGATTGACTCTCATTACCAAACACATCAACATTAGGAAGATTATGTATCGGTGATTGTTAAGGTGGAGTAAAAGCAAAGCAAATTTTAACACCATCATTAAAACCAAAATAACCCATTTTTAACGTTAACCAAACAAAGCAATTCGAATGACTTTGTACAACGTATATACTTTTTGACCAGACTTCGTCTTACATATAATACAATAACTTTACTGATACATTTTGCCATTATCTGCAAAATTTTCTGGGGAAATGATAAAATTTCTTATTGAAAAAAAAATCTATGTAAATATTTTGCTCGGCTATTGTTTAGATCAGGGATATTACATCAAATTTCGAAAGAAATCTAGGAAACATTTTTGTTCATTTCATCTCTTCCATAATCCCTCCACGTCCATATGCAAACCAATCTGTTTTCTCACTGCGTGCCTATTCTGCATCATCTGTTAAATATCGGGGTAGCTCTGTTCATCGTTTTCTGGCCAGTCCTCGTGCATTTAATGTTCATTGCGTCTCTGTTTGAACCATGGTTATGCTCGTCTCCTTGCCGATGTTCTCTTTGCTTTTCAGTCTATTCCCTCACCTGAACCACCGATAGTATTACATTTTTGGCATTTATCAATAATTTTTCCGTTACCAATACCGCCGTCATTTTTTAAACGTCGGTAATAAACTTTACGTGTTTTAAACACTTATCTGGGAAATTTCTCTTTTATCCCCAAAGATGTATCTTGCAATGATATATATATATATATTACGACATTACAACTCTATGGTCTTAAACAAAGTAATAGAAAAGAGCAAAAACCAGCAGGCTTTGTTAAATTCACCAAATAATTTATTTCTCTAGCACAAAGAAAAAAATGTACAAACAACTTATAATATAATTCAAGAAGACTTTGTATTCACTATAATTTCAAGTTAATGTCTCTGTCCAAGACGATTACTGAGCACTTTGTAATTCCAGAGAATAACATTTGCGATAAAAATTTATAGCCCAAATTAAAATACTGAACTCAACAATAAGACTGATCCTGCTGCAAGATCTTAGAGAACGAATGAATAATTTCTAGATAAGCATGTTCATAAATCCCTCTACTTGACCTGGGTCGCAATTCGTATTTTTTGAAAATACTGTGTGTTAAGGGAATTTTCCATTCGAGAACAATCTGTTACTAAAATAATAATACAGAATGAGCTAAACATCAGGCAGACCCGGCTTTTCATTGGTAATTTCCAAAGTTCTGGACTCAGATTGAGATAAACATGTTGCTTACAAAAGCAAATTCAATGATTCTGGTCAGGTAGAAACTGAACTTATTTTTGGACAATTTTACATAACCATTAATAATGGAAATAACTACTTTAAAAACAATGCAAATTAAATTTATATAACACCTCCCCTTATAAAGATTAAGAAAAATTTATACAATAAAGCTTTCTTTTAAATATTTGTCAAATATATATTTGATTAAAGAATATAATATGAAGTCTTATGAATGATACAAAATATACGTGAAGCAATATATTTCTATACACGTGAAAGTGCATCGGCAATTAGATTATCTTTTCCCTTGATGGGCCTGATGTCAATATTATATTCCTGCAACATGAAACTAAATTTTAATAGTATCTGATGTTTTGTTTTACATCTTGACAATAAAGGGGGCTGTGATCACTGAATACAATAATCGGAGAAGGAGCTGAATAAATACACACTTCAAAGTGTTGCAAGGCGAATATCAAAGCCAAACATTCCTTCTCGATTGTGGAATAATTTCTCTAGTGTTTATTTAATTCTAGTTTAGAAAAATAGCACACTGGATGATCTACACCATCTTTATCTTCTTGAATCAATACTACACCAATCCCAACATCACTTGCATCAACAGACGTTATAAATGATTGAAATTTGGAGTTGAAAGAACTGGTGCACTTTTAAGGAATGTATTTAACTTATCAAAAGCCTAATGATACTTTCAGACCAATGAAACCTCGTTTTCGTACTCAATAAATTTGTCAGGGGTTCAGCAATTATGGAAAAATTGGAGCATATCCAGCCATTCCTAAAAATCTCATCAGTTACTTTTTAATGAAAGGCAAAGTAACTTCAGAGAAAGCATTCACCTTAAGTTCTATAGGTTTAACTTGTATGTGTCATACAATATGTCCTAGACATGTAACACATGCACTGCAAAACGCACGTTTCATTAAAAACTTAAAAGTCAAATTTAAATCAGTAAGTCTGCCAAAGAATTTCCTAATCGTTTCCAAATGATTGTTCCAGGTGTTGTTGTAGATGATGACGTCATCGATGTAGTAAGCATTACAGTTATCTATACTAGCTGTAATTATGTTCATGAAACGTTGAAAAGCACAAGGCGAACATTTCAGCCCAAACGGCATTATTTTGATAAGTCCATCTGGAATTACGAATGTCGATATTTCCTTTGCTCTTTCCGTCAGTGGATACTGCCAGTATCCTTTCAAAAGTTCAAACTTGGGGACATATTTTACATTTCAAATTTTCCCAATGCAGTCATCGATTCTTGGCAATGCAAATGGCTCTGTTCTAGTCACACTTTTCTATTGGTAGTGTACATGCAGAAAGTGTTATCTGGTGTTACGCATATGTAATTAAATTGCTTATGTGTTAGTTTTAAAATTCTTTTTTATTTTATTTTTGTTTTATTACATTTTATTGTAATTATTATCGCAGGGATTCGAAATTCTTTTTCAGTAATTCTGTTTATCTAAGACGTAAAACGTATTACATTTGCAATATTTTTAGTTTACCTTGGTCCACGGGAGCGTAATCGCTACTCGAAAACGATTGGCTATTGCCAAGGTCATTTCGTCTAGTCTAGAGAAACAATGTTTTATTGTTATATTTATTTCAGAGTGATAGTAGATAGGGGTTCTTCCTACGTGACGAATTGCATTTTCTTATTGCGTGTTTCAAGTGTTAGGAGACCACGTAGTCTGTCTCGCGAGAACGGGATGATAATTCGGGTGAATATATAACTCTTCCCGAGCGTTCGTCAGTTAGTTGTATTCCTGATACCTAGAAGGCCGGATAGGTTATTTTATTGTTGAAACCAGATTGTATTTGAAATTCATTTGTGTTTGGAATTTATTAATTTATTCTCTAGAAAACCAAACGAGTGTACTGTTTTATAAATTCTGGGAGAAAGAAATTCAGTGGAAATTTATTCTGGAATTATTCGGAAACATTAACTGTGATTCAGTTGAGGAATTGTTGCTATTTTGCACAAGGACCACATCTGACGTCATCGCCTTCCATGTTGGAACGTCGTAGAGATTCGAACTTGGATTCTAATAGAACTATTTAGTGATAGGACTTGTTTTATTTCATTCTTAGGATTAATTTTTGGATTATATTCACAAACCGTAAGTCCTATTTTCCAATTTTTACATTATTTTCTAGGGAAATAAATTATTTTGTTAAAGTATATAAAACTTGTTGTCTTCACTCTTTTCTCTTGTTATTATTGTACGAGCCTACACGTAACACTGGATTTTGTACAAGAATACATGGCAAACTCCACTCACTTTTACTCGGTTCGATCAATTCATTCTCCAGCAAATGCTGAATTTCTTTTTTCTTAACAGTTCTGTTTGAGAGGGTTCATCCTGTACAGACTCTTTTACAGGTGTGGAATCTACAATTTCAGTTTCATGGTAGATTTTATTTGATCGTGTTGGTACATCTGGAAACAAGTGCTCATATGCAAGTAATAACTGTTTTAGTTCATTCTTTTCTTGTTGCTGCAGATGTGAAAGTTTCTTGTCCAGATCATTCATAATTTCTGAATTCTAAAGATTGGTTACACCAAAGTCACTACAGTCCGAGTGCATTCCATCGCTTAAATCTTCACCGTGTGGGACAGGTATAACTCAAATGATTGCATGATTAACCTGGCTATCTCTATCAACATACTCCTTTAGCATATTTATATGGATAAGTTGTTTTTATTTCGTCTCTCATAAATATTAATGATATAATTTAAATCAGTTACTTTCTCTTCAACTGTGTAAGGACCATAATATTTGGCCTGAAGAGGATTTTGTGGTATGGGCAAGAGAGCCAGAGCTCTATCACAAGGCTGAAAAGTCTTTCCCTTTGTATGTTTGTCATACTTTAATTTCATGTTTGACTGAGTAGAATGCATATTAGTTCTTGCAACTTCACAAGCCGTTGACAACTTATATTTAAAATAATAAAATATAGACGAGAAGATTAATTTCTGTAACTTCATTTGAAAGAAGTTTCTCTTTTAACAACTTCAATGGTCCACGACAGAATGTCCAAAAAGTATTTCAAAAGGACTTAATCCTAAAGATTGCTGAACTGTTTCCCTAACAGCAAACAACGGTGAAGGAACAAGTTCGTTCCAGTCTTTCCGGTATCAAAACAATATCACCGAATCATATTTTTCAGAAGACTTAAATTGCTGAATGCCTAATTCATGCATAACATGTTTGAGAATTCCAGACATAAAATGTAACCCTTTGATTAGACTGAACAGATTGGGAAGGCCAAATGTGTAAAAATAACTTTATCAAAGCTTTTACTATTGTTTTAGTTTTAATATTCCTCACTGGAATTGTATTTGAGAATCTTGTTGAGGCATACATTATTGCCAACAAGTATTGTTTGCCTGAATTGGTCTCAGGTAAGGGACTGTCACAGTCTACCATTATTCTGCAAAAGTGGTTCGTAAAATGCAGGAATAGGAGGTGAGCCTAAGGTATCTTCTGATTGAGTATTCCTGCCATTGGACAAGTGTGACAAGATCTACAGTATTTACGAACATCACAATTAAGGTTTGGCAAATAAAAATGATGTAAGATGTTGTCATAAGCCTTATTGACCCCTAAATGACCAGGCAAGGAGTTTCATGGGCAACACTGAAAATTTCCTGTCTATAGCTACAATTTGAAAGCTCAGTAACCAACCACTAGTCAACAACGGGTACCTCAGGTGCTCTTCATTTTCTCATAAGTACCCCAGTTTTAACAAACTAACAAACAGGTACTTCTGTGGATTCCTATGAAACAAACAGAAGATCCCAGGATCATGTTATTGTTCAACGACAAGTGATTGTCGCCTCTGAAACAAACAGGAGATCTCAGGATCTTGTTCCTGTCCTACGACAAGTGATTGTAGCTTGTCACCCCGATTAGAATAAAGAGAATGAGTAGTAAAAAGAGGATCACTGTAATCAATACCTTTTGACTAATCCATACCGGGAGGAATGGTGATCTCATCAAAAGCCTGACCAACAAATGTGTCAGCTAAAAGCCTTATTTCCTGATCAACATCATTCTCAATAGCTTTCTTTGCCATAACTCTAGTAATTACGCAAGCTGCGTATAAATCAGGGACTCCTTGTTCAATAGGATCGACTTTCTGATTAAAACAAGGCTTGTCAGTCACATGTGTATTAACCACAACCTTATTTTCAGCTAGGTCCTTGCCTAGTAATAAAAGATGGGTAAAGAAAACACTATTCTGACTGTCACGGGTCCTGAGACTAAGTCTGATGACAAATTTCAACAATGGAGAGGAACATGAATAAAGCCGCACTCTACACTCTGAATAAGAGCACTTTCATTAGAAGACTTCTCAGGAAAATGCAAAGTACCTGAGGATAAAAGACTGAGAAGCTCCAGTGTCTATTCAAAAACTAATAAGGATAGGATTGGCGGAACCACTAATAAGTGAGATTGAACCTTTCGACATGAAAAGTTCATAATTTTCCATAATAAAATCAGACTAGGGTTTTTTGACCAAACGAATGTATCACTTTCAATACATGACCGTGACCTTGATCTCTTAGAAATAAATGCATTTTGAAGAGCTCTGTCTCGATTTTTTTGCTTATTTTTCAATCTGTAGCAACCTTTCCTCTTTGTCTAATTGTATTTGTTTTTCGTCTTTATGTAATTGCATTTGTCTATCTTTTTCCTCTTTCTCTAATTGCATTTGTCTCCTTTTTCCTATCTCTGAAACTCAAACTTTCTGAACTCTATTTCATTCTTGTATTTGAATTTCAATTTCATAGCTTCAAACTAGAGCTTGATTGAGACTTACTAATTAAACCCAAGGCACTTTTATTCAAAACGTTCTTTTCCACCAAATATTGGACCAATATATTTTATATTTCTTGCTTCGTTAAAGAAGTCTTTGTCTCAGAAAGATCATATTGTCTGGCAAACTGGAGCGATTCATCCTTTTTCAAGGACGCTAAACTTTACTCGGTCGGATTTAGAATATAGTTCTCTAATTTATATGACAATGTGAACTTGTGATTTCTCAAATATGTAAAATAATACCTTAGACTTAGAAAATTCCGAAACAAAGTGAATTTAAATGTCGAAAGCAAAGTTTTATAAAATATATTGGAGAAATTGGTATCCCGGACGATTCCCCAATTTACTATTATGACTCTATGGTCTTAAACAAAGTAATAGAAACGAGCGAAAACCAACAAGATTTTTTTGGTGTAAAATTCAACAATAATTTATTTCCCTAGAATGGATCAATTTAATTTAGTTCCCTGATTTTGAATATTTTCTTGTTCAAGGTAGGGCGGAGGGCCATTTCAAAGAGTTGCTTGCTTTTCAAAGTTCTATTTGCCTGATTTTAAATGCTTGTTTTCTTAGTGTGTCAGGTGACAAAAAAATTAACCCCCCCCCCCAACAAACAGGTTGAATCATACGTTTTTGGATCTATTTTCTTTCTTGTACTCTTCAACCGGAGGCATGTCTATTAATGTGTAGTGAGCGTTGTTATAGCCATCGAGTATTTTTGGGAAAACACTAGCCATTTCTGGTTTAACGAGATACTTACAATTTATAGCCATTCTGCTAAACGTTTTCACAACATATATCTCTTGCGTCTAACTTGGTTATAAAGTATTCACTGTTTTCCTTCTTCAGCAAAATCTTAACATTCCTATTGCAAACTGTTACCTTCATCAAACTGCATCTTTACAAGCCTTAGTTCTTTAAAGATGTATTGAACAGTTTTGTGTATGGTGCTGTGATCACACTGTTATTCAAACTTGTAAACAAATAGGCATCATCTCTGGACATCGACATTGTTACTTTAATGCTAAAGTAGTAAAATATTGTAACGTGTCAAGGGTCAAGGCCAAATACAATGGAATAGATGGACAGCTCACGTCTTTTTCAGTTACTAGATCTCTCCAGTGTAGTGTCAATAAATGGTGTATTCACCACAAAAGTTCTTATTTTGAGTATAATAGCTCAAAACAAAACAAACATAAATAGTCAACACAGTTTGTTATATGACTTCCAGGCTTGTATATGTTTCCTCACACAATTTAGTGCTCAAAATGGTGAAATATAATATTTGCAAATATGCAGAACAGATGTTTGATAAAGCATGATGAAATGACAACGATAGTATCAGTGGTAAATGTCATGTGAAAATCAGCATAAATGTTCAATTTGTCCTAATTCGCATAATCTCTAACTCAAATAATCCGAATTCCATAACTAATCTTGTACAGAAAAATAAGTTAACAGTTCTCAAAATTTGTTCATATGACGTATCGAAGTGGTAATGATTTTGTGCATCCAATCAAGGTTCGGAACCAGACTCGAGTTTGTGTTTAGAGTCCAAGGGTAAATATGTTAGAGGCACAGTCTGGAACCGGATGTTAATAGTGTGTCGCATGGGTTGAATGCTGTGATGTGTGTCGTTTTGTAGTAACAAAGTGTGTCGTTGTGTAGGGTATATTATTTCGACATCTAAATGATACAACAACTACAAAAGGGATGGAAATTTGTGATTTCAAAATGATACATCTAACTGAGTAGGAAATTCGATAATGCGGATCCGAATACTAAATTCCCAGTGGATAGCAGACAGCTGTGTTGATGACGACACAGTGACAGTGTCGTTAGCTAAATCCCTCTATGAGAACTATTATCTTATATAACGAGGAAATAAAACGTTGAAATAACTTCAGAGAAACATTATAGTTATTATGAGTGCCAAATTTAATGTGTTGGTAGTAACTAGGCTACTTTGCTATTAATTCAGTTTTCACGAATATTACTAAATATGGAAGACTTCTGAAAGATTAACCTGAGTGCCTGCTAATGGAAAGGCGAGCACCCCATACACACAGTAGTAAAACTGGCACATGATTTCAAATGACAAAAATAGCAATTATTTCACGATAAATTATACAAGATTCAACATCGATGATGAACAATTTCATTCACAAAAAATTATGAACTTTAATCCTGGAGAAAAATGGATACAATTGTCTATTTCTCTCTCAGAATAGAAGGTAAGTGTACATACTGGGCTTCAAACGGGCTGCATTAAAGGTTAAAATTGGTTTACAGATATGAATTAAGAAAAAAACAAACAAGCAAAAATCAAAATACCTGCCTGATGACTACGTGCCTACTTAACCGAATATTTCCTAGCAATCAGATAAAGACACCATACTGCACCCACCAATTTTGTGTCCAGTCAGTGTACGAAGCTTCAGAGGCGGACTCACCCATGACCTTTTGAACTCCTCGTAGCCATTGAGTCCATGTCCACCACAAAAGTTATCTCGTTCTCAGTAACTCATTAGGGAGAATCCGGAGAATGCAATTAGACAAGTCGCCAATCCACCAGAACTGTTCCGATGGCTTAAGTGGCAAAAGCCTCCGCCTCGAATTCGGGAGGTCGCGGGTTCTAACCCCGGCTATGTCATATCAAAGACTTATAACATATGGTATTAGCAGCTGTTTCGTTTGGCTCTCAGCATTAAGAGGCTAGTGTTAGGACTGGTAGGCCTGGCGTGAGGATAATGTGACTGGATGGGATATGATGCTACATATCTGTGGCATGATACCCCAGCGCTAGACATCTCACCAATCCACCAGACTGCCGTATATTTCCTCTTCTGTCTGTACATACATCTGCCATTTGTAAATAAACTATTAACTGTGACATACGTTATGTTGGCGGTTTAGATGAATTGCATATACTGTATTGACGCAATAGATAATACAGTCCTATGCATTATGCCTAGGCCAAAATGGGATCCATTCATTATGCCTAGGCCAAAATGGGATCCATTCAAGGCAAACGAGCTAGTTACTTGAATGGTGGTGTACTTTAGTGTAATGCACTTTTGGAACATTTATTATTGGTCTTATGGTGGGTCAGTAAAATTAAATTTACTGAAGACAACTTGGAGCAAGGATCCTTTTGTTCTTGTTATTTAAAGTAGTAATTGAGTAATTCACTAAGTGGTTTCCTATGCCACAAAAATTAGGCTATTAGCAGTAGTTAGAATCAGAATCAAATGTAGTTTTTTTCCCCACAGATAAAAGAATATTACTCCAAACACAATATTCCCGTCTGAGGTACTAGAACATGCTTAGAAAACAACAACAAACTGACAAAGAGAACAAAACACATTTTCGTTTAAATAATTATTTTAATAATATTGATCATCCGTATTTAGTATTTACATTGATAATAATAGAACTAGAAATGTTGAATCAACCACTGGACAATGACACGTGAGGTTCAAAAGAAGAAAAAAAAAGAAAGATAGAGAAAAAATAGTCACCGAGATCTTGATCTATTTCACTATATACAGATCAACTTTAGCAATTTACAAAATTAGATCATGTCATTATATATTGATTAAGGAAAGTGAACCAATCAAAATACATATAAATCAGATTAAGCAGAACTGGACAAGTAACTAATGAGAAGTGACAATCTTGAATATACTATTTATAAATGTTCAATCATTCCTGTCCATCTAAATACTGACGCGCGCGCGCGCGCGCGCGCGCGCACACACACACACACACACACACACACACACACACACATATGAATAAACAAATTAGAAAGTGAATGAATACTATCTCGAACGTTACAATCGGCCTCCTCCTCAGGTCAGTTTTTAACATTTCTTTATGGAAAAAGAATAGTGTAATGATATAAATAAGAATAGTATCATGATTTTAAAAAAGATTTTAAAGTAGACCAATCATTATAGATCTGCAGGTTGGAGAATTATTTAAATATGATTCTCTAAAAGATTATGTCTGAAGTTATAACAGTTGAACCTTCGTGAAAATATATTTACATGTAATAGGTTCATTTTGAAAAAAGTGTTATTACACATCAAATAAAGCTATTTATATTAACAAAAGTAGATTTTAAGAAAGGTAGACCAGTTTTATGCTATAATATCTACATGTTATTGAAACATTAGTTATACGTAATTATATGTGAGAGATTTATATTAAATGTTAACAAACATGTTTTGGTGCAACTGCGAAAAGGGACATAGTTCAGGGAAAAAGAGATCATGGAGTTGACAACATACCAGCAGAGCTCATTCAAGCAGGAGGGGAAGAGATAGTCACAGTCCTGACAACAATCTGCAACAAGATATGGCAGACAGGAGAATGGCCCACCACATAGACTCAATCATTTGTCATAGCGCTCTCCATGAAAGGAAACCTACAGCTCTGCCAAAACTACAGAACCATCAGTCTGATCAGTCACTCGAGCAAAGTCATGCTGAATATAATTCTCAACAGACTAAAGCCCCAAGCAGAGAAAATTATTGCTGAAGAGCAAGCAGGCTTCCGAGCAGGAAGGAGCACCACAGAACAAATCTTCAATCCCAGACTCCTTTGCGAGAAATACATTTAGCATCAGCAGGTTGTTGAGTACCTCTATGACAAAGACACCAGTGCTGTCCTCATCAATGGCAGAAGAGGAGATTGGTTTCGAACAACAGTTGGAGTCAGACAGGGATGCATACTGTCACCTACACTCTTCAACATTTTCCTGGAAAGGATCATGGAGGATGCCTTGCATGACCACAAGTGCACTGTCAGCATCGGAGGAAGAACAATCACCAGCCTTCGCTTCGCAGATGATATTGATGGTTTAGCAGGAGATGAAAAAGAACTGGCTGACTTGGTTGAGCTCCTCGACACACCTCCACAGCATTCGGCATGGAGATTAGCGCCGAAAAAAAACAAATTGATGACAAACAATACTAACGGCATCAGTGCAGAAATAAAGGTCAGTGGACAGAAGCTGGAAAGAGTCACAAGCTTCAAGTACATGGGATCAATTATCACAGATGAGGGCTCCAAACCAGAACTACTTCGCAGGATTGCCCAGACAACAGCGGCAATAACAAGGTTGAGACCAATATAGAAAGATACCAACATTGCTTTTGGTTCCAAAATAAGGCTGATGCTCTCAATTGTCATATCCATCTTTCTGTATGCTTGTGAAACATGGACGCTCAGATCAGATCTACAAAGAAAGATTCAAACATTCGAAATGAGATGGAACCGCAAGATCTTGGGCATCTCATACATTGACCATGTAACCAGCGAAGACGTCCACAGCAGGATCCAACGAGCCATCGGACCCTACGAAGACCTATTAACCACTGTAAAAAAGCTTAAACTGAAGTGGTACGGTCATGTCTCAAGATCATCTGGACTGGCAAAAACAATCTAGAAAGGCACAGTGGGAGGGTGCAGAAGAAGAGGCAGACAGAAAAAGAGGTGGGAAGACAACAATAAAGAGTGGACAGGCATGAGATTTGGAGATTCCCAAAGGGCAGTTGAGAACCGGGAAAGATGGAGAGAATTGGTTGTAAAGTCAACTGTGGTGCCCCAACGACCTCTTGGGTTAAGGGTTTGATGATGATGATGATGATGATGACGATGATGCCAAAAGGGAACGAACACATCTCTGTGTGTGTATGTGTGTTTATATATATATATATATATATATATATATATATATATATATATATATATATATATATATATATATATATATATATTTGTGTGTGTGTGTGTGTGTGTGTGTGTGTGTGTGTGTGTGTGTAAGTTATAACTATGAGCGGTAATTTAAAACTTAAATTATATAGTACTTATGAAATCAATAATGCATCAAGAGCAATTCTTTTAAAACACGAATCTCAAAACGGACGAAAGTATCTCGTGACAGAATATTTAGAAGGTCTTATGCCACCATATGGTGTTTAGAACATGGACTATATCATCTATCAACTTTGCCTATTAAAAAGATATTGGCATTAAAATCATACAGAATATGTCATTTTAACGTTTGATACATTTATGACTTGAAATATATTTTTAGAGGAAATAATTTCCCGGAGTCGAGATATTGGTGTAGTATTATCTTTTGCATCGTGTCTCGAGGCTGTCCCAGTGCCGTCGTTTCCATGGGTTTGCTGTTGCATCATTCCGCAAAGTTGGTAATAGCTTGACACTTCGGAGTTTGCAGAATTTCTTTGCTTTTAAACAGCGGTAGAGGACCTTAAGTTGTCTTGGAAGCCTCCATGAATGTCAAACATTTGGTCAACAATATATTTTTTATAAAATTTTTACCACAAACTCTGAGATTAACTTACTCTAAGGCAGGGAATTAAATCTGTAATTTTAGACATTATGAGGGAGAGATTCTGATGCCAATAAGAGTTTATGGGATACTGAGTTATTATGTCAATTGTAGACGACACCCATATAAAATGCAGACACCTAATATCTGTATTGCGTCTGAAAGCGAGACGTTCTCTCATCGTGTCGATTTTGCAGTGGGTTTGTGGCTGGCAGATTAAAATTTCCTCTTGTTTGATGCTGCATCATATCCCAAGGTTGGTAGCGTACAGATACGTCTAAGCTTCCAGAACTTCCATATCTGTGGAAAAGGTCATTACAGCTTCTTAAGTATCCACTGTCGTCTTCTTCGGGATGTGACACTTGTAGGTCATTAAGGCCTTCTCTAATTGATCCAGTTGTTGATGCTGTCAGGTAGTCATCATTGACGGTCCCCGAAGGTCTTTGCGATTCTGAGAGGTCCATATAAACAGATGCTTGACCATCAGCCCCAGCAGATTTTTCATTATGGACGATCCTGGACTCATAAGGATTATTCTCCGGAAGTGTTTGGTATTCATCCTCCGTTTCTGAGAGCGCTGTATAAATAGACCCTTGACCATTAGCCACATCATCGATTGGTGGGGTATCCACTCGTGGTGGTGACACTGGCCTAGATCAAAGGAAATATTATACATAAGATGAAGTTTTGTTTTCTGCAACCACATTTGCTCATTTCTGTTAAATAAGATAATTAAGTATCTTTAGAAGGTGTTCTAGTGCAGATATTGAAGAATTTGGCTATGTGGAAAGAAGGTAGAGGGATTAACCCTGTAATCTTTCGTTTCTACATGGTCATGTTGTAAGAGATCATGTGTCATCCTTCATATGATTATTTCAGTCCTTGCACGGCAGATGATACGTTATTGAACATGAGAAATCTTGTAACATATTAATATTTAAAAATTGTAAAATATTGAAAGAAAATTCCATAACATGCCTTTTACGTCTGTAATACACGACAGCTATTATAATTACAATAATCACCAAAAGGAGACCACCACCACCTCCAGCAGCAGATCCTATGATGAGGGGTAGATCCGGAGCTGAAAAGAAAAGTCGATCTTGAGAAGAATTGTAAAAATATAATATGGTATATATATATATATATATATATATATATATATATATATATATATATATATATATATATATATATATATATATATAATCATCATCATCATCATCATCATTGGCGACTCAGTTGGGAGTCCATGCGAGTAGCGCCCTTGGAGTGTCGTCCGCAGAACTGGCCGACATGGTGGTGTGTATATATATATATATATATATATATATATATATATATATATATAGAGAGAGAGAGAGAGAGAGAGAGAGAGAGAGAGAGAGAGAGAGAGAGAGAGAGAGAGAGAGAGAGAGATAACAGCGCAATTACAAAACGGTTTCTCAAAGCTTCGGGTTAAACACGCTCTTTTTAGGGGAAAAAAGCCAACTTACATATAGAAAAAACCCACTTAACACAAGATGTATGAAAAATTCTGGACTCCTACTGTTAGTGTCACTAGAGGCAAAAAGCAACAAGAGATATAACAATACAACGTTAAGCAGAACTGATATAATTCTTGTGTCTATCCCCCCTATATATATATATATATATATATATATATATATATATATATATATATATATATATATATATATATATATATATACCACTACGTCGGCCAATTCTGCGCGTCGGGTAATTCTGCGCAACGATACGTCATTTCTGTAAACATTGGATCACATGTTATTTTGGGTAAAAAATCCATTTTGTATCAAGAAAGAACGATCGTACTTTAATTAAGAAAAGTGATATTCATAAAGTGTACAAAAATATCGCACATTTCGACTATAAATGCATATGAAAATGTGATTTCTAAATGTCAACATGAAGACCCACTCCATGACTAGTTGAATCTATAACCCAGAATATCCTATTTACTATGTATCCTTTTGAATCATACAAATAAATACATTATTTAAAAGATGGAAATGTATAACTTACAAAAAATTCTGCATCTTAATCCAAGTTTCCAATTTTGCAAGAAGTTGTCCCACACGTACAAAATCGTCTGCTACCCAACGTGTCAACTTGAACGGGATTCTCAAGAAATTTCCCGGGATATAGTCTGTTTCTAAATTCTTTAGTAATCTTTCCTCATAAACAAGACGTTGTAAACGCATTACATCCTATTCGTTGTTGTTTCTCTTCCACATAATAGCTTATATTTTTTTTTAATAAAATGTTGAACTTTACTATTTTTTTACAAGATTGGTTTAGTTTGCTTAATATTTCTTGCCATTTATTGGCATTGTTACGTTGAGTTTTGTAAAACTAACTATAAAACTGACCTAATTACTTGACTGTACTCCTGACAGAAGCAGTCCAAAGTAATGTGTTTCATTTCTATAGCCCGATGAATAAACATTACATCTTTTCAAAGCTGTGCGCAGAATAGGGCGATATATTGCGAGTCATGAAAACACGAGGGGGGGGGGTATCCCGTGTGTCCAAAATTAATATTATTTTGAACAGAATATTCTGGTGACAACTGCCTCTTTTCAAATGGTAAGCATTGTAGTATTTTATTTTTGGCACTCGGTCGAATTTGGTATGCGTTTTGCTTCAATATTGGGGAAAGAAACCTTACACCTTACGTGCTCAGAAATGCCCGACAACATTGTGTGTGTGTGTGTGTGTGTGTGCGTGCGTGTATATATATATATATATATATATATATATATATATATATATATGTATATGTATATGTGCTGACATTCCTTTCATGTTTGGTTTCGGAATATTGAAACAATCCCACTGAATAATAATAATAATAATAATAATAATAATAATAATAATAATAATAATAACTACAACAACAACAAGAACAGTAATAGCGATAACGATCATCATCGTTTTCACACTTTACATCAACATGTATATTGTTTCCCTTTCATCATGTGTTGCTTGCATTTTAAACAGAATGAATCACGTTGTTTCTTTTCTGCATGATTTATGGTTCAATTTAATTTGAAATTTTATAGCGGAAAATGCTCCGAAAGATTTAATTAATAAAATATTAGTTATTGTCAAAGTTAAATGCAATATTTTGTACACCCACCTGTCGAACATGTCATTCCATCTTTGTTTAGCTTGTAACCAACAGAACAACTGCACGATGTACTCTCTACTGCGAGGCAAATCTGTTCACACCCACCATTATTCTTGTCACAAGGATCTTGATCTTCATTTTATATATATATATATATATATATATATATATATATATATATATATATATATATATATATATATATATATATATATATATAGTCATACATACATAATAAATATGAATAAATAACATAGCAGCTGCTGACAAACCATTCTTTTAAAAAATATAAGTGCCACCTGCTAAACATTTTTTCGAATAATTTGCCAATATTTTACCATATTGTATTATCAGTAATAGAAAAGGTCGATTGAGTTCTCTCCCATTATTAAGGCAGATTTGCAAACATGTTTTTCATTTCTCGATTTTAATACAACTTTAGCATGAATGCATTATGTTGAAAATAAGTTTATAAACACATAAACAATTGTAATGAAGGTCCAAAGGCTGCGTTAGATTTCATGAAAATAAATATGGGGTAGGGAAAAGGGTACATGTATTCCTCAGATGGCTGCCGACAAATGCAATTTACTTTCATTGTTTGTTCTAATTAAAAATGAAGAATAAGATATTTTTAACAAGAGTTAGGGGCTCTATTCATTTTCATGAAGGTATGCGGGACCGTGTGTTTTTCAGAAAATTATTAAAAATACATTCTGGGCATTGTACTTTAAGTCACCGTAGGATGATTCAGCGATCAGGAATGCGTATGGAGGAACAAAGGAATGACAAACCAATTAAATGGGGCTGAAGCTTTTTCTTTTCACAAGGTCACATGTTGACCAATGGGATTTCTCTACCTTTTAGCTGCTAGCGCGGTTTTCATACGCTTAGTGTCACTCGTAAAGAAACAGAGAGTGTACAAAAGTTAGTGACTGTATACCATTATTCTTTGAATTTATCTTGCTGTACCATTGTATGAAAGGTAGTTCTCTTTTGACCGATTGTTTCATTAATCGGTACCGTTCTTGTAACGTCGTTTGAAACCATTTTGATTACATTTTTAACCTTAACGTTTCAAAATAGTTTCTAATCGTATCGTCTCTGTGCTATTTTGTTCTGTTTCAAGGTAGTTTTACAACACCATGGCACCAATAGTTACCGAAATTCAGCTCAAACAAAGTGAACCGATTCCTTTTAAGTTCTGATAAAACTGGGTTAAGTTCCAATATTGAAAACAACAGTGAAAATTGTTTATATGTTTCTGTTCCTGCTCACTATTTAGTACCGCATCGCAAAGTTCCGTATTTTTCTAAACGGTCTTCGCAATCATAACATCTCTTGATAGCGTTCGTAGCAGTTTGCTTGCCTTACCATTTGTTTACTGCCTCCAATGATGCAAAGATGCAAACAAGTACTTTATATAATAACAATTCATCTGTGCACGATGTAGGACGGCGTGATTATTAGATCTACATGCTTGAATTGGGTCCAACAAATGCATGCATATGGTTGGCTCAAACACCATGAATTGTTGGAGCTGTTATTTAAGAATATATTGTTCCTAATGATCGCAACATATTTTCAGCGATTTCTGAAATTGATAGGTCAGAGATATAAATGAGTAACTGTCTGTGAAGAGCTGAATGTTCATTTTAAAACTTACTTGGATCCAGGTATACGAATAAAGAAGTCAGTCCACCTACAAGCGGGGAGTCAAAAATCACTGTAAAATCTCTCCCACCAGGCATCTTGTTTCTCCGATACACAGCTCTATAATTTAGAAACATATATTACACAATGTATTAGTTTTCTATGCAATTGGAGATAAGCACAAATAATTCATACATATACATGGCAATTTATTTATGATTTTCTTTCAAATATTTGCAAACAAATCACTGCATTTGTGGACTTCTTCCTCTAGTTTTTGTACACATAGGTCTGTGTGACGAGTTTTCGGGGTATTCATCTCGCTAACCACTACCTCTTTTGCCTCTGGGTAAGGAAGTGGCGATCTCGAAATCGAGCACCACTGTGCCGGTAGGGCCATCTGCAGAGGGAACGTATATAGATGGCTGTGGGAGATCAATCCCACCCAGTTTTACTTGCAATGTCCATATCTAACCCGTCAATCCATTTTTGGCGTAGCAATGTTGCAATCTTAAGAGCTGCATCATGTGAGATGAAAGTGTTTTCACTAAAAGTCCAGAATAAATCCAAAACTGAAGGCGATGACGTGTCTGTTATAGCTCCTAGTGTTGTTGGTGTGCCAACAGTCTTTTGTTGAATAACAGTAATATAATTCCAGGTTTGAATTCACTATAAATTCCAGTGAATGTCTTTATCCAAGAATTTTATCAGAGCAGTTTTGTATTTCGAGACAAAATAATTACTTGAATTCAATAATTTGAAGAAATAAAATTCATCCCATTTGAACACAACATAATACAACTTGAAAGTGCTAGATGTTAAAGCACGAATGACCAAGTCCTAACAATTACAAAAATAATGTAGTTCTTTACTTGACCTCAGGCCACAATTAGCAATTTCTAAAAAAAAATATTAACTAATGGAAAATAACCTTCTAGAACGATCCTGATGTTTGCAAAACAATAACCTAGATATGTAAAATTCACATACGAATTTCCAAAACCTAGACTCAAATAAACATATTTACTTCTTTTATTAATAAAATACTGATTTTAAACCCATACACATAGAGAATAATTTAGCTATGTTTTACTTGTTTACACAGAATAAAATTTGGATCAGGCAGAAGTGAACTCAGTTTTGGACAAGGTCAAGTCCAACATACAATATTACATTACAACAGCATGTAATGAAAAATAAAAAAATTAAAACAAACAAACAAAGCAAATTAAATATGCATAACAAGAGGTCTTGTACATTAAACCCGTTTTATTGGGTCGTTAACGTAAGATCAGTGGTGACTGTCTATTTTGGTATGTGGCGATAGTACTATGTTGATATCGTTAGTACTTCTTTCATGCGAACATCATAATTTAGCGATACATTAAAGAACGAAGTAAATAATTTGAACTGTGCAAGTTTCTTTATTTATGTTTGTAAACTATCAATCGTGGTCAAGTTTGTAATGGACTAAAAGAATCAAAGTTTTCAATGTCATTAAGGTTGGTGCAGGTTTATTCTACCTTCTGGCTCTTGACTAGAGTTTATATATTTTCCAAACCTGAAGAGTACTTGTCGAATAGTTACCAATAACGAATTAAATGCTAGATAATTTTGGACTTTTTAGACAGTCTTTTATGAATTAAGGTGCTTATCTTATCTAACTCACATGTAGTTAGACAACAAATCAGTTTATAAATCTGAAAATTGTTATAACTTGAAAACACTTCGCCCAAAACTTGTGTAAAATATTCGTTATCATAACATTTTGTCTTCTGTAAATAGGTTAAATTTACAGAATTAAAATTGTGATATAGGATACATGATAATATAGAAGAAATTTGTGTAGAATCATGCCAACTGAATAAAACAGAGCTTCAATTTTTTCTAAGCAGAAATCGAACGCACGATTTCAG
>JAECUM010076109.1:2500-29641 GCA_016617855.1 Megalonaias nervosa | reverse complement strand
TATACAGAATTATAAATACTACTATTATCAAGTATTCTCCCATAGAATCCAGGGATAGCACTTTCCGTTCTGTCTGCATACATACATACATACATACATACATACATACATACATACATACATACATACATACAGTATAACAACATTAATGATACGTACAATTATCGGTAAATGAGACAACTATTATTTTGTATTTCATACAAATATGACTGAATTTTTTTTAAAGCTACATTAAAAATCCAAATCACACACACACACACACACACACACACACACACACCAATCAAGCAAGGTTCCAGCTTTTCTTTGAATATGACGATTATATGAATATTGTGCTGTTTTGGTGTGTAGGCTACCGGGTAGAGCAAACAAACAAACTATTAGGCTACATTTTTTCATAGTTTTATTAAATATTTTAAATATCACATGTGCAGGCGCGCACTTCATAAATAAAACACAATATACAGTTTATAGCACAAGTGAAAGTAAACGGTGGTGTATATTCAGGAAAATGTACGATGTCATCATGCTATTTGGAGTTTTGGTTCAATGCAATCTTGTGGAGTAACGGTTTTTTATTTTAACACCCATATTGAATTTTCTAAATTTAAAATTTAACCCCAATTTTTAAGGTAGAATAATTAGCGTAGACCTCGCACTTTATGATATTCCGTATCGTATCGTGAATATGTATGCTCCGACGTCATATTCTGATAAAAATGAATTTTCGAAGTTTTACGTCTCAAAGGAAACTCAAGATTTCATTGTAGATACACAAAATATCAGTTTTTCTCAGTCAGATTGCGACGCGGTTTTTTGTCTTGAAATTCTTCATAAACTTCGGCAAAGGATATTGGAAATGTAACAACTAACTTTTAAAACACACTGTCTTTCAAACTCTCACAACAGACATGTGTAAAAGAGAATTTTATTTCATGATTTTACTGTGGAATTTGGGATGAGCTAAAAGCTACAATTAGAGATAAACTGGAAAGTTTAAAAATTAAAATATAGAGAAATACAAATTTTGAAGATAAAAAAAAAGAATTCTCTGAGACACGAATATGATAAAAACAGTACACCTGAATATTTAGAAACAAACTACATGAATTATCTGAGAATTAAGGATATACAAAATGAATATTTTCAGGAATCAATCATTAAAAGCAAGCCCAAGGTTTAGATAATAACGAAAAAGAAACTATTATTTTTCCAAACAGAAAAAAACAGGGGAGAAAACTGTATCAAGTAGATTGAATATAATAATTCATACAAGTCTAATTCGGACATTTTAGAATGCTTCCAAATGTAATATTCTGATCTTTATACAAATGAACCAATCGACAAAAAATTATTCGACGAATTTTTCAAGGATCTGCCGTGTTAAACTGAAGATGACAATACATTTCTCATAGGACCCATCACTAAAGATGAGGTGTGGAAATCGATTAATGGTATGGAAAATAACAAATCACCGGAACTCGACGGACTGTTGAAAGAATTTTATAAAACGTTTTTCAACAATTTCGGCGACGTGCTTACAAAACTCTATAATATGATATTTGATTTAAATACCTAATCTGATTCTCAATAAAACTCTCGTATTGTATTCTTCTTTGTAAAGATCCTCAAATATCGACCAGTATGAACATACTAGAGACCTATCTCTCTACTTAACTTAGATTATAAAATCATTTTTAAAATCATTGACAATAGACTGAGTAATGTGATGTAGTAAATTATTCATATAGACAAAACTTGTGGTGCCAAAGGTCGTTCCACTTTTGACAACGGTCACTTAATTCGAAACATTTGTGATTACATGGAACAAAAGGATTTATCATAGGCCTTTACTGGTCTTGATCAGGAAAAGCCTTTGGTAGGATCAATTATACATTTATGATGAAAACGCTGCAATCCTTTGGATTTCATTCAGAATTTCTCAGCTTGGTTTCAATAATTTATATTGATATATTCTCTTCCGTCATTGTTAATAATCCCCTATCCCAACCATTTGCAGTTTAATTCAACGAATAGTGCATGACCATTTTCAAAGAATTCACAGAAAGGAACCCAAATTTTAGTTTTGGCCGAGTGTCTACCTAAATATCAATATTCAATTAGAAATTGCAAAAACGTATTAGAACCCAAGATCCCAAAATTATATGACATTGATTTATGTAGTGTGTGGAGCAATTTTGCACAAAAATGTATTGACCCAATTACAATAAATATGTGCTTTACTGGTCAATCAATCGTCAAAAGACTGGCTTAAATCTTTGCGTTTATTTAACACCCACTCGTAGTATAAATAAATAATCATAATAGCTCAGCTAACTTTTAGTACCGAAACTGCTTTCTTGTTCCCTTTTTATAT
The DNA here is from genome assembly GCA_016617855.1 of Megalonaias nervosa. Classification (NCBI taxonomy): domain Eukaryota; kingdom Metazoa; phylum Mollusca; class Bivalvia; order Unionida; family Unionidae; genus Megalonaias; species Megalonaias nervosa. The sequence continues at coordinate 27,264 of JAECUM010076109.1, read as the reverse complement.
TAATTTCTGTACACTTTATATTGTTACCCTACTATAAACTAAATTCAAATGCAAAATTTCCCACTGATAACCTGACTAACTGATCTTGAATATACGACGTGTTTGGTCATTCGGCCATTTACCCTGTTACCAGGGGTTAAATATGCTCGCTGTCGCATTATTTAAGTACCCGTCGCATGGGGAAAAAGCCACTACTCGACGCTTTACTGCATGCACTGCATGCTTTATACTTTACATGTCCGGACGAGGAAGAGGAGGAAAGGTGCAGTAGAAGTGTGACGCGACATCGTTGGAGGGCTCCAGTTGATCCAATGTGAAATTTTAATTTTTATTGCCAAGGTAAATAGTGTCGCCTTGTACTTTGATGACTTTGAAATACAAGCTGTTTTAACGTACTTTGTGGCTGTATTGTTAATGATGTTAAAGTAGAGAGTGTTGGTTTACAGATCAGATATTGCCAAGGGTTGCAGTATTATGTCTTTCCTATACAATTAAGCATATACACCTTTTATGATGTGCTTGGTAGAATTTAGTGCCTTGAAATTAAAAATCAGTGCGACTTTGTGCGACTTGGCCTGATGCTTTATGGTTATTAAGCACCTTTTACTTTCTAATTTATATGGGTATAGTTTTGTGTTTTGATTTGGATGGTGTTAATGCTTATTTGTACTTTAAGGTTGGTTGCCAAATCAGTTACCGCATTGTGCGGTGGGCCCTGATTGTCTGGACTTACGACCAACTTATAATCTTTATTTGTTATTATGGCCGCGATAGTAGGTCCTGTGGCTAGGTTGCTTTCAGTGAACCAAATGTTGCCACATTGTGTGGCGGAGCCTGATGGTCTAGGTTTAAGACCAGCTTATATCGCTTAAGTTTTCCTTTGGGGTTATGAGACTATTCCTTGGTGTTTATACTATTATTATCGATATAACGGTACCATCACCAGATAGGGATAGACTGAGTGTGAAATTATGTAAAGTGTGTGTGTGTGTGTGTGTGTGTGTGTGTGTGATTCTGATTTTTTAGTATAGCTTTAACAATGTTTCAGTCATATCGCTATGATGTCTGCAGTGTTGCAGTTTACAACGATGTGTACTGGGGCATCATGCGATAGACACGTAGTACCATGTCTCACCCAGTCACATTATCCTGACACCTGGCTGACCAGTCCAAACACTAGCCTCGTAATGCTGAGCGCCAAGCGAGGCAGCTGCTAGTACCATTTTTTTTATAAGTCTTTGGTATGACTCAGCCGGGGTTGGAACCCGCGACCTCCCGCATCCGAGGCGGACTCTCTAACCAAATTGCCCACCGGAGCGGTGAATTATGTGGACGAAAAGGAGAAGGTATATTCAAATTTGTTAGTGTGTGTATATCCGGTGTTAAAATTAATGGTGAGTGAGGGAGTGTTTGTATTAATTTCTGTGGTATGAAATGTGATGAATTAGAATTTTAGTTTAGTAATTTTCCGTAAATTATCCAAGAGCGGGTTGGGTGGCCCTTTCTGCCGTGGGGTCTAGTTTGGTCGCATATCGCTTACCATTTCCCCTATTGGGACTGATGTACCACTCTTAGCCTCTTGGTCGGCGTTCCCTTTCACCATAGGTAGGTTTATATTGTTTCTCGTTTGACCATGACGGAAAAATAATCCAGGTTATTTTTATGAATCGTATTGATATTTTTTGCTCCCTGTTTTTAGGAATTCTGGATATCAAGTTGGACCTTTAAGAAATATCTGTTTCAAATTTGTGGCAGTCATTGATGACAGTACGTAGGGTCTCTGGAATGGGACAATGTGGTCTTTTAATGCCCGCTGTGTGGACACCTGGTAGGAATCATTTGAAACTGCTGGGTAGCTGGATTTTGCCAGTTTTTATTCTAGATATTACTTTGGATTCGTGCGGGTTCCTCAGGTTTGGGGCGGAGACATTTCTACATGCTTCAGTTTGCAGGTCATGAAGTCAGCGTCATGCCAATTATCATTTAGTTCTCTGCCTGGTTATACTTTAGATCTCCTGGACGTTCTGATCCAGTTGCTAACTACTGGGTTCGCTCAGTTTATCTCTGGCTTCTTCGTGGGCCCTTTCGTTTCCCTGGATATTTATGTCTGAGGGTACCCACAAAAATTCTGTAGTGATATTTTTGAATTCCAAATTTTTAAAATTCGGGTTAGTGTCTGGTAACAGATTTTCCCGACTAGAAGAGTTTCCTGATTACGGTGATCCGCCGATCGATCGATCTTGAATTTTCGGCGTGAGCGGCCATTCGACCACGTACGTCGACATGTCGAATGGGAATCAAAACAACTTGACAAGATTTTACCAATAATCTGAGTGTAAAAACACTAGTTTCGAGGATTTATTTGTGCGCACCGCGCACTAATTATTTGTTCGTTGCCTTGAATTGGAGCTGCATACTCTATGATTTACTGTCTGCACCGCAGATTGCTTATTTCTGTCTGCATTGCAACCGAAGCAACGATGTCCGGGGGAGAAAAGGAAGGGAAAGGTCCAGACAAAAGAGTCACAGACGTCACCCCTTCTCCCCGAAACTGCATGATCGTACCTATGAAGAAATTCTTCCCAGTTTGCTCATTTGGGCTGTACCTAGCACCCAATTTCTGTAAGTTGAATCAATTAAGTCTAGTCTTAAAAATGTTCATAGTTCGTGAACTTTTAAATAGAATTTCGTGTACAAAGTGTACTTTTTCATTGAAAATAATAATAAAAAAAAAACAATTATTTATTTAATCTGCATTGGGTTAAGTGACTCTAAGTTGTTTTGGTGATCTTAGGCAAATAAATAGTGTGATATTTTAGATCGGTGGTCAAAGAGATCAAAATAGTTATTTAGTGGTATGATCAAAATGGATTTTTTAAGTCAAAATAAACACCCTAAGGCAATGGATCAATTCTTTAGCCCTTAAAAGGGCTGTTTTGTGACGAGTGCAGCTGATATATTTCGAAGTACGCGTTGAGATGTTCCGGTGGATTCTATCTACGTGTTCGGCAATTCATGGGGAACTCGTCTTTAAACATTTGGCCCACGGCTAGATGGGCTGTTAGGTGTAGTGTGTGACGTTTTTCTCTGCTGATGGTGAAAGCTCAAGCAATTGCAGATTGACGTGGTCATATGTACTGAGCATCCTAAGGATCTTTCGCCCCAGTGTATGACTTTGTTTGCAGCTTTCCACAGCGGGTCTGAGCAGCTGTGTCCTTTGGAGGGTCATCATCCCATTCAGCCTTTTGGTCTTCAATGTGCTTCAATGCTACCTCTCGATCTGAGTAGAGTTCCGAGAGTACCATATTGTATACCTGGCTGTAGATGTTTTGCAAGGCTTCTAGTGTTCGTCGACTTCTCCCTCTCCTTCGGTATTCTCTATCTCCGAAGTAATTGGCGCGATGGGGGTTGGGGTGGGGAGAGAGATGGGTGCGGGGGCTCCTTTCTCTGTACTGCTTCTTTTTCATCCCTGTGATTTTGTTGGACTCTTCTTTTTTGTGCAGTTTTGCCTTCTGTTTGATTTCAGAAGGTGGTGTTGGTGTTGGTATTGGTGGAAGCGGTTGTTGTTAAATTTGTCCCCTTGTGTGAAATGTCTAATTTCTAATTGTATTAATTAGCACTGAGGCTTAGATACATACGGTAGAAATGTCCTTAATTGCTTTAAGAAAGGGATTTAGTCATATGTCACGGACTAAAAGAGTAATTATCCTAATATTGAAGTCACCTAAATATAAATTAATTCGTTACGTAGCCCAAGTGGATCTAACCAGGTAAAATAGCAATGTGGACTGGTGAAGATTAATTATGGTTAATTTGCATTAATTAATTTAGAACTATGTAGGTATTGCGTGTGGTTTCAGATTTGTGAAAATGTTGAAATGTGCAAAGATGTTAGCTTATCAACAACATAAGTTTACGTTCTATTAAATCTTAGGATGTTACGTATTTGATAAGCTGGATTTAGTCCTTCTGAGCAAACAGTGGCTTTCTAACGGTAAATAATGACTCCCGGGGAGACGATGATGGCCCAAAGTGGTTTTGGCGCCCCAAGACCTATGGCGCACATGCTTTTGGTGCCCCAAGACCTCTGGCGCCCGGGGCAACCGCCCCGTCAGCCGCCCCCCCCCCAGTAAGCAGACTTTGTCACAGACATGTTTTTATTAAATGACACAAAAACTGTCGCCGAAAGACATGTGCAAGAACGTATTCAGACAGAGGTAACGCGTCTGTAAACAGTTTTGTATGTATGAGCTCAATGACAAGAAAACAGCACGATAGCAAACATGCTGAGAAGGGCCGACAGTGAGAGTCGTTCATGCATTACATTAAATCAAGTGCAGAGAGTAAAATTGTAGAAGGCAGGCATAAATTGAAAAGTTTCAAAACATAGATCTTAACCCTACTAATATTGCACAAAATTGGATGCTTTCATCATCACAAATTAAATATGTCTGAAGAAATAGCTTACAATTATTCTAAGTCATAATAGTTTGCGGAAACCATCACTTGTAGGAAAAAGCGAGAATAAATTCAGCAAGTGTTAAAACCAAATTTAGCTCTGGAGATGGAAAAGACGTGCTGAAAAGAAGAAACATAAATTGATTCCATTGTGACTTTATCATACGCGGACGTTTGTAAACTAGCCTTGGTGGAGCTCAAGCCATCCTCCTGTAATTGTATCTGGACATGGAAGAGTCAGCGTAGAAATGCTGACAACGAATGACGTGAAGGAGAACGGTAGAGAAGAGGCAGGGGGTGTGGCGAAAACCCGGAAGAATACTGCAAGATTTGCGCAAGACAGTACGTTGCAGAATGGCCATTAAATTAATTATTAATGAAGGCTATGAGAAGGAAACAAGTGACGGAGTCATGCTTTGGTAATGAAAGCAGTTTCTAGAATATTTAATAAACAAATACAAAAGTGCACGTATTTTTTCCGTGCCATCCCTGCTTCTCTCATAAATATTAATAGAATAAAGATGCCTCATTAAATGTGTTATATAATCTGTTGAGCTGCGACCTCACACAAGTCTTCTTTGTGTTCTTGCCTGAATAAGATCAGTATTTTTTACACATAATGCATTTGATGGACAGATTAATCTATTGTTGTCAGGCACAAATGATTTCTTCTCTAGAGAGACAAGTCACGTGTTGTAAATCGCCTTATCTTAGCATGATTCATTTACCTCTGATTTCATCACCTTTTACCATCGTATTGACCTCTTCTGAACCTAAGTTGATGTAAGTGACAGGTTATGAGTTGGCTGTGAATGTCATTTAACACGCTGACATAAAGTATCCCATAAAACCTGCTGTTTATCTTCTGTTGCAGAGTTCAACTATATATATTTGTGGTTTTTAACTGTAACGAATTTTTTCCAGCTTTCTGTTTCGGAGAAAATGTACTTTATATTCAGCTAAATATAAAAAGATGTCTGTAAACCAACGTAATTGAAAATCGCGCGATTTAGATTCTCTGTATCTTCATTAATGGTTAGGTGATTATCGTGAATTTCTTAGTCATGTAGAGGATTGTTAATAATTAGGAAATGTCGGTTTACAAGAACAGATAATGAATAATTAGGAAATTTCTGTTTACATGAACAACTATGCAATGTTGTAACATCGGGAGAGACACCTGTTATGTGCTTTGTCTTTTATTCCAAATAGCTGGATAAGGATATATAGATATATAAATATTATGATCTCTAAGTGTCATACTCTGTGATTTTTCATGGTCAGTTATAGATGTATCTAGCAGAACTAAAACTCCACTTACAACAAGAAAAACGTTTGATCTTCAATTACATTAGCAAACAATGCTTCTCATGAGCAGATTTCATGTTAATTTCACATATTTCACCTATTGATTGCTAAGGCTTAAAATTCCCAAATAATTATATTTTTTAATGTTCCTAGAGTTTATGTGGTGAAACGTTTTGACAGAATCATCTATTTCGAATTGACTCTTAGCAACAAATAAATATATAGGCCATTTCTATAGCAACGAGGCATTACATGGATTAAATTAAACACATTCGTATCGTAGTGTTTTTGTGATGCAAGTCCCCACAATCAAACGTGCTCTGCCTCTATTCATTGGACTGGAAAATGTCTAAAGATGCCTTGTACGATCATTCTCTAACACCATACCCCCACCCTCCAATTATTGTGCATTTTCTTTCTTGTTGGGTATTTTAGTAACAGTTATCGTCTTCGAAGCCTGTGAACTCAATCACAGAGCTCTAGAACCATGTGTCTCTTTTATGGCTTATGCTATTGTAATAGTTGTGGTTTATTTGTTTTTATTAGTGATTACATAATACAGAAAGATGTTATTTGCACAACTTAACAAGTCTTAAACATGCATTTGAATTTCAGTATAATTGCTTTCATAAATAATATAACTGTCTTTACTGGATGATGTAGGTCTTCTGTATTAGTTGGTATTTTGGTCCGACCACTGGTGGCTCTTAAGGGAAAAACCCTATTGTTTATTATTATTATTATTATTATTATTATTATTATTATTATTATTATTTTCCCTGCAGGAAATATCTTGTAGAGTTCATTGCATTTTGTCGTCATGATCGTTTCACGTGTTGTACCTTTAACGGAAATTCAGTGTTGGACTAATTTATTAAAACTGCTTTATGGTTTCTAATTTTGGATGTTTTTCAAACATTATGATTTTAAACTTTGGTGTGATGCCTGAATCCTAGTTTGAGTACAGATGCAGACATAAATATGGGCAACCACTTGAAGTTCAATATACGTCCGATCTATGTTGAGAAATTTTTCAATTTATGACAGGAACTTAATGCAAGTTCTGCTGAACCCCAGTGTCTCATGCGCATCCGTATTGTCCGCTTGTCAGTATTACGGCTATTTCTAACTTTCAAAACAAATTTATTTTGCTGAACTTTAACATTTATGTCGCTGCCATCACCGGCGTCACTGGAAAAAATGACTACAATATTTCACTATGCTTCCGCTGTTGAGACAATGGACACATCTTATTTAAAATACACTAACGCTAGCATCTGGTTAAAGTTTCTCTTTACAAGCTTTTAAAGCCACAAGAAATGACAGACGCGGTGTATATAATGTGTCACACGAACACAAATCTTAACTTTTATTTCGCATCGTATTGACTAAAGAATGGAGTTTTTTGTAGTATCAGTTTCACAAATGTTGCCATCGCGAAAGATTGTTTTGCTCCATGGCTTTTCTTTGTAATGTTTTCTTCAATCAATGAAAAAAGACACGCAGTTAAAAGGTTATGATGATCTACTTTAAATAAGCAGTGTTGTTTATTTTCAAGAAAACAAAAGTTACGGAATTGATGGTGTAATTGTATCTGAAATTTTATAAAGAACATGATGCTACTCTGAGAGGACTAAAATGGGGACATATTCTCTTTTATTTGTGTAAGGTCTGATTCAATATGACTACAATACCGGTTTCTTACAATAGATCCTTATTTCTGTGTCCACATTTTCTATCCTGCGTTAACCATCAATACAGGTTACAATTATTCCGTGAATCTCGAACCTTCTGTCTTTTCTTCCTTGTCTCTTTTTATGTTCATTGTTAATTTTTCTTGAGTATCTGTCTCTTGCATAATTACAAATATATCATTATTCTTCTGTAAATCAAATTGAAATAATCTCCTTAATAAACATAAATTGTTGGAGAGTTCTGTTGCAACATATGTTGTATCAATGAGAGTTAAAAGTGGTGAGAGAGAATGTGTGTGTGTGTGTGTGTGTGTGTGTGTGTGTGTGTGTGTGTGTTTTAGATTTTAACGTAGCTTTAACAATATTTCAGTCGTATAACTACCATGTCTGCAGTGTGGCAGTTTATAATGATGTCTAGCACTGGACATCATGAAGCAGACATGTAACATCATGTCCCTCCCGGTCACATTATTCTGACGCCAGGTCGACCAGTCCTAACACTAACCTCTTAATGCTGAATGCCTAGAGAGGCAGCTGTTAGTACCATTTTTTTTAGTCTTTGGTATAACTCAGCCGGGATTCGAACCAGCGACCTCCCGCATCCGAGGCAGACGCTGTAACCACTAGGCCACCGGAGCGGTCAATAGTCCAGTAAGAGAGAGAGAGAGAGAGAGAGAGAGAGAGAGAGAGAGAGAGAGAGAGAGCGAGAGATGAAGCAACAGGGAAAGAACAAGAGTGTAGTCATACTCAAAACATTACGGAAACTGTTGTGCTGTTTTATTTCAGTTGCAAGTATTTTAACAGAACAACAATGTTTCTTTTTATACAACATAAGAACCTAAAAAGCTGTCAAAATCGAGAAAGATTCATAAAGTGTAACTATTCAATCGATTCAATAAGTAACCGATGATGGTAAATTCTATTTCAAAGTCAGCCGATGAATGGTAAGCATCTTTGAACCAGTGCTGATAAAGCTATTGGAAGATTCGGAAATAGCTTTTTATAAATATGTCGAACCAAGTCAAATATCGTGTTCTTGAATCACATCTCATGCTGATTTACTGTAATTGGTGATAATAATGAAACAAAGTGTCTCACGTACATGTAAATAGTTAAAAATGGTGATCTGAATCACTAAATAAAGGAAATTTGTGTTATTTCATGCATGACAATAACTGAATCTCATTTCCAAGAAAGCTTGGAATTGAATAATACTTGTGCCTCTGCTTGCCGTTGTGTTTCAAAATGACTTTTTCACTTGAGAAGTTTTTCTGTTTTCATCTGTACGTTCCTTCTATCTTTGAAATAATGACATGACAATGATGTACTAAAAATAGCGTAGTCTAAAAACTTCATACTTACGCCGGTGACAGTTACAATTAAAATTACCCTCTTTTAGTAAACGTATATAAATTGGAGGATTGTTTTAACGGGTGAAATAAAAATCAATGAAAATGAAAATAGATAATTTTCAAAACTAAAAAAATAAATATTGACTTTCCCGATATTTTTTTATTCGAGTCATGTGAAAATGTTTAATCCCTAAATCTAGTAGCCGCTAGTACGGTACGATAACCAGTCTAAATTAAAAGGCTTAGTGCGGTTTAAGTTATTCTTTTTCAACCTAAAGGTTATCTATCTAGGTGAAATTTGTGAGACACCACTAGTAGGCGATAAGAGACACAATCCAATGTGACCCAGCAAAATTTAATCATATTTCAGTGTATCAAAGTAGTGTCGTCTGTAAGCTGTCAAATGGCATGACGGAGAATAATAGATCGAAGCGTTCCATCGTGTTATCACTTCTCTCGGGCAACTATAATACGCAATGGATTTGTATCATTATCGAATTCTCACCTTAGGATGATCAAAGGAGTATCCCTGTCTTTAAAATCCATATATATAACTTATATTTCTGACTAGCAGTTATTACCGCATGTGTGTCCTTTGCTGCATGGTTGAATATTTCGTCACGGACGTTGTTGAGGAACAGTGTGTGTGTATGTGATTTGGAATTTTAACGTAGCTTTAAAACATTTTCAGTTATATCGCTACGATGTCTGCAATGTGGCAGTTTATAGTGATGTCTAGCACTGGGGCATCATGTCGCAGACATGTAGCATCATGTCTCACCCTGTCACAGTATCCTGACACCAGGCCGACCAGTCCTAACACTGACTCCTCTTAATGCTGATTGCCTAGCGAGGCAGCTGTAAAGGATGTATCTGTGGCTCTATAAAGAGATACGTTTTCTTTATAAAGCCTTGTGTGAAATCCTGCATTGTGTGGGCTATTTTCAATATATTGTTCGGGAATAATATTCTTCAATCAGGCGTTACAATAATTAGTCATGAGAATATTTAAATATTATACAACTTCAGATGTAAAAGTATCGATATTGGCGTTTTCCTTTTTGGCTGGTTATATTCCTCAGCAGTTCCGAACCCTTATCTTTCCGAACCGACCTCATCAGGCGAATAGAACTAGATGAGACGGTAGAACAATGACTGACGTCAGAAAGACAAACATTTTCAGGTTGATAGGAAAGGTCGTGTTCAATAGACAAAGAATAGGACACAAAATGTACATGTACAGGGTTCTTAAATCTAATGACATGTACAAAATTATTTGAACAATTAGTATTTTTTTATGTCGATGTCAAGCAAATGTCTAAAATTATACACAGAGTTTATAAATTTCATTTAAAATGAGCACATTATTCATCCTATGATGAAAGCAATTATTTAATTTACTAAAACTGTTGTATAAAGTAGTGAAATGTACTGAAACACATGTAGACCCTTCATACATAACCCGTTTGCTTAACGTCACGTTGTGACGTCATGGAATGTTATCAGATGATTTAATATGAAAAATATTACATACACAGCTCTTGACTTCATTTGCAAATGAATTGCGTGGGATGATTCAATAAATTTTCCACTTATTGTACGTCATCCAGCAGTTAATTGGGTGCTGTTAATTGGTCTTAATATGGTTTGATGGTGTGCCACGTGACGTCACATTAGGTCTATCATGCCTCAATATTACATCAAATTATGTCACGTCATAATATGTATTTATGCGCTTTATAGTAATGTCTAGCACTGGAGCATCATGCCGCAAACATATATCATCATGGTCCACCCTGTCACCAAGCCGACCAGTTCTAACACTAACCTGTTAATGTTAAGCACCAAGCGAGGTAGCTCCTGGTACCATTTTAATAAGTTTTTGGTATCACTCGGCCAAGGTTCGAACCCGCGACCTCCTTTATCCCAGGTGGATGCACTAACCACTTAGGCCACTTGATTATAGTTAATTGATACAACTTTTTTTTCGCTATGCAAATCCTATATGGTTCCGACCATTCTGTGAATATAAAGATAGCTCAAGCGTGGTCTATTACTTTCCAAGAAATGTCAATCACCGGCTCGCTTTTTTTCATTTGATTTTGAAATAAAAGGAAGGACCTGAAAATGAAAAGGATAACAAAGAATATACTTGCATTACATTATGTTGCAAAACAATCATAAAATATACCCCAAAAATATGAAGTAATGGAGCTCATTCTTGGCACTAGACAACGCATAAATGTTACAAATAAATAATTTGTATCGTTTGAATTAAAGTGTGTAAAAAGGTAAATTGCCGACCTAGACAATACTGTCTTGGTAAAGTTAATGTAAACTGATTGCAGGTGGCACGAATTTAAATTCCTTTCCACTAACTATTTACTGTGTTGCTGAGCAATCTCAAATATTGAAGCACTTGGCTCACGCGTTTCTAAATGACAGTTATTCATCGATCACAAGGTTAAGTCAAGACTTATGTCCTCTTGATTAACTGGTTTGGGTCTTTATGACTGAGTATTGGAGGTACGGACGTACCAAATATACTCTCTTATAAGACAAATCTAACTGTAAACAACATAGACCCTGACCCTGAGCCTGATCAGGGACTATGTTGTTTATTTTTATTGTTTTTTCTTTAATTGAATATTCCTAACAAACTGCATAGACACAGATCTGCGGGCGCATTATGTGACGGCTGATTTTAGTCTATGCAGTTTGCAGTTGGCCTCGACGTATAAGCGAGCATCGGCAGTAAATGCGATTTACTTCTATACTTATTACATTTCCCACTTAAACGGAGGATAAAGACATTCGATTTTCCGGCCCATTAGCCTCCACGATATATACACATACAATGTAAACATTCCAGGGCAACTCCTACAGCATATGTAAACGGACGAGTTCCTTTCCAAGGCAAGCTATAGCTGGCAAGACATCAAAATAAGTTAATATTTCAGGTGCAAGCTTCGATGACAAAGTTAATGTTTTAAAGTATTCTTCATATTTTACCAAAAGGGGTAACAAAATATTTAAGCTACGTAATAATTTTGACTATGGAATGTTATAAAGGAAACATCTTAAAATCAGTATAAAATTGTTCTGTACGGCGATCATAAATAAAATTATGTCTAACTGCAAATGGCTCGTTTTAAAGGACGGATTATTTAATTGTGGGGTAGAGGGGGAAGGGGTGGGAGAGGAAGGGGTCTCTGTTTTTGTTTTGTCCCGTTCCCAAATACCATAATAAAAGAATTAATTATATCGAGCATTTGATCAAAACAGTAAATTATCTTGTGGTAAAAGAAACAAAATATTATAATGGTTCGAAAGTAAAGCCTCACACCGCCGAAAGTGAACTGACCGGTCCCTCATGTATACTACACACAGTAAAATCTACATCCCTTACAAATTAACTCTTAATTAATAAAATGACATGGTAAAATTCCATCACATTCTACTAAAGCACCCTGGTAGTTAAATCAGCCAGTATGATATTTTTTTAATGAATTCTCTGTCCTTCAGAAACGTACGAATCAAATTAACACAATTTCCCATAGTCGGATCCATATGGTAAAGACAGGTGTGATAAAACAAAATTGGAAACTTGGAAAACCTGAACCTTTGAGGCCACTGCAATTGTTATCTATCCTATGTTGCCGAGTTCACGACAGCACGTCAAAGTATTTGTTGATACAAGTATGTGAATACAATCGATTGACTTCAGTACTGTCAGGCTCGGCCCCAAATCAAGGCGAACGAGGCAACCGCCTTGAGCTCCGCGCTTCTCCACAATACATTTACTTTTTTTTTTTTTTGCTTGGGGCCCCGCGCTCATCGCTTGCTGCCTTGGGCCCCGCACATCCTAGGGCCGGGCCTGAGTACTGTAACACGGCATGGGTCTTAAAGCATCAAGTTCACATCAAGACTGAACGTTACAAGACACGGTAAAATACACTACATGAGTCTCGCTTGATGTTGCTGTTCCCCCATTTCCTCCTCCCTCTAGACAACAACACTAATACGACAGATAATGTTCATATAATGCGACAAGGGGCACACCTTCACGACTATCTAATTTTGCACGCTTTTCTTGATATTGTTATTGTTGTTGTTGTGGGTTTAACACCAATTTTCAGAACATGATAGACTAAACATGGCGGCCAGCATAAATGGTGGAGGAAGAAACCGGGAAAACTCCGATAACAACAACCAACCCAAGGGAAGCTAGTGGCAAGCTTTTTCACAAACTCATATAGGCCGAGCCCGAGACTTAAACTCACGCGGACAGAGGGGAGACGGCATTGATATTTAATGAGAGCGCTTTTGATTACTCGTCCCCCCCCCCTCGCCCCGGGGTTTGCTTTACATTAATGTGATTTATCAACACGAATTTCTACGCCTTATATCGATATTTAATGTTACGTACCACAAAACAGGCCCTAAACAACTAACATACAGAATCATTCATATATCTAATTACTAGATACTTTACTCGTGAGAATATCCCAATGATTCATTATATTAAGAAAATAGATAGCGATATATTTACGAAACTGATCCGTGCTACAGTAAAGTCTCGTGAATACGGTTAATTTTGACAGCATACTTGTGATATCTCGCCACGATAATATAAAAGCAAATTATAATGCAGTCAGATGGGGTTTTTTGGTTTGTATTTTATTGTTTTGTTTTGTTTATATTTATTTATTTATTTATTTATTTATTTATTTATTTATTTTTTGTTTCTTTGGGGGTTGGGGGCGTTTGAAAGACGGAACAATCTAATTAAAAAAGGACACCATGTGGTTGTTTTAACCTTCTATTCTTTTCTAGTGCATTCGTTACTACAGGGTAACCTTTCTTTTTAATGTCGGCTTTTCTCTAGCTTGAAATTTAGTGATTCAATAGACTGATCAGGTAGCAACACAAAAGTAGGCCTCCTTTAATTAACAGCGCGAAAATGGCTTTAGTCTGTGCCAGAATCCTGGTTTGCCTCTGCATTGTTATGACCTATATAGTGCTTTTTTCTCGGTTCTTTATCGTTGCCTCTTTAAGACTCGCCGTACAATGTCCTTAAGGAATGGGAACCAGTCTAGAAATAGAGTATATATGAATTTGTCTGGCCAGGATTGGTTGATAATAAAAGTAGAATTTTAGCGGAAATAATCTTATGAGAGTTTATCTTTGTTGTAGCTGAAAAAAGAGACAATGTTTTATTGATGGAATGTCAGTCCTTTTACAGACTTCAGTTTGGAAAAAAATAATTTCAGAAATTAGCACCTGACTCTCTGGTGCGGAATTGAAAGCACATGTTTCAAACACATGTAGATCCAGATAATGCCGCGGTTCATATGTTTTCTCTATACAGAAGCTGTCATCCAGTATGCATTTATACTGATAAATATAGGTTTGATCATGACCATTCAGAAATTTAAAGTTATTTAATTTTTAATATCATCATGTTTCCGTAGGTATACTATGGGAGCTGAATTAGTACCGTGAGTTCTTTAACACCAATCCCACATACCACCCTCAAAAACCCTGGGAAACGCGAAAGCATTATAACGACATTGATACACGTAAAAGTCTCTGATCTATGTATTCTCAGTTCTAAAGGAACTACACACACGTACCGTATATATATCTGCTTATAAGTTGGGTCCAGCTGCAAACTGCATAGAATCTGATCTAGGTATATGCAGTTTAGTTTATGAATAATCATTAGAAGAAACAACGTAGACCCGATCATTTGGCCCATTATGCGACGGCATATCATGGTCTATGTTGTTTGCAGTTGAACCCGACTTATAAGCGAGTATAGACGGTATCATTCCTAAATTTCTACCAGAACATTAACCGCGCCCTTTGGGTACTCCATGGTATAAACCTGGTGTCCGTTGTAGAATAAGTTTGTATTAATCCTGAATGTGTTTGCTTAAGGGGTGCAGTTTTGTAGTTCATATGATTCAGTTGAATTTTTATATAATGTACATACAAAATTATTTTATGAGAAAAACAATTTGCCAAGCCAGTATATTAGTTCAGCAGAAAGTAATGGTTTGATAAAGATCCAGTGGTAGTTTCTGTTTGGACTTGTTTAAAACATGGCTTGGTAACGAGCACCAATTCGTATTTCAGGGTAACGTATAAATAAGAACCTAAAAGTTTAACCTTACAAGTCACGCCCTTACCTATGCTAGGTGTTTTAATAGGCCTTAACATTCTATTTATAGAACTCTAGAAAAATGTCTGGCACATTGGATGCAATAAAAAAAAAAAAATAATTGTATGTGTGTTTGTGCGCCATTGAATACGTATGTTCGTATGTATATATGTATGTATCTACATGGATTTATGTGAAAGAAAAATTGTATGCCATATTCGTCATCTCAGTATATTCCTTGTAACAGACACTCGGGTTCTCAACATTTAAGTTCTTTCTTAGAATATCTTTCCATTTCTCCATTATAATTCCAACATAATTAGGCCTTTTTGACGTCACTTTGAATTGAATCTATAAATCTCGTGATGTCGATAACCTGCCTTCAGAAACGTCATCGGAAAGAATGAAGATGAATACTCACTCTTTCACTCACTGACACATCCTCTTCCGCCCGCCCCCATAATAGATAGATAGATAGATATAGTACAGTTGATCCTTACCATTACATATAAATTCGTGAGCATTGTACGTGACTTTGACAAGTACTGAGATTTGGTAGGTAGGTCCTTGTCTATTGAGTGAGAAGACGTACATTCGTTGTTGTGCCACTGTTGTAAACATGCATCCTGTACAAACCACCACCACCATCCCCTCCCCCCAATTTAGCTTCTGTTCTTTTTACAACTCTGTGGTGGATATTTTGAAGGGTTTCTTTTTTTTTGTGACGTTAAACCGTTTATTGCTTCCTAATAAGAAAATTACATTTTAAAAAAAAAAGTGCAGAATTGTGTTCTTACGGTGGAACAGTTTTCTTTTGCCGTTTAATAGCTGCTTATCTCGGTGTACATTATGCGTGAGGTCTGATAGATGTTATAGAGTTGTCAGCTTAACACAAGAACACCAAAATGACATTTTATTTAGGTGGTTTGCTGAATCACCTAATCAAAAGTGATATGACAAATGGCAAACAACCTCTCCGGTGGCCTAGTGGTTAGAGCGTCCGCCTCGGATGCGGGAGGTCGCGGGTTCGAACCCCGGCCGAGTCATACCAAAGACTTTAAAAAATGGTACTAACAGCTGCCTCGTTTGGCGCTCAGCATTAAGAGGTTAGTGTTAGGACTGGCCGGCCTTGTGTCAGGATAATGTGACTGGGTGGGACATTATGCCACATGTCTGCGGCATGATGCCCCAGTGCTAGATATCACTATAAACTGTCACACTGCAGACATCGTAGCGATATGACTGAAAAATTGTTAAAGCTACGTTAAAAATCTAAATCACACTAAATCACACACACAAATGGTAAACGGCCCTTTTTCACCTCTCTGCTTTATGACATTTTGCTATTTCTACCGTATCCATTCATGAATTGGCAAACCAAAAACAGCCAATATTATTTCAAATAAAATAGTTGAGTTTGGATGAAGTTGTACATCATTTCATGATTTTCTTTTCTTTCTTTTCTTTGTTATATAGATATTATTAAAATTAACGTAAATAATATAAACGATACACAAGATAACGTAAACTATTTATTCCACGTTCTTGTACACAAATTTCAGAAGTAATTTAACTTTACATTTTTAAGAAATAGTACCTAAAGCTGCTTCCTCGGATCTCCGATAAACGCAGTCGATCCAGTTCAATAATTACCAGTATGTATTCCAATATACTGTCCGCATTACTGTAACCTGTACTTAAGACTTTGCTATTGAGTTTGTTGTACTTTGTTTTGATGTATAGTCACCTTTCGCTGAGAGAGAGAGAGAGAGAGAGAGAGAGAGAGAGAGAGAGAGAATATCTTCAGACGGCTATACGAAACAACGTCTATTTTAGTAATTTGTAAACTTTCATTACCGACACATCAAATTCGAAAAAGCAACGGTAAATATGAAATATTTATAAATATTTCCACATATATTTCCGCATCATGTATTGAATATAAACATTGCTACACGGCAGTCAATCAGCCCTTCGTTAAAATCGCATCGGTAAAAGCTGGTTACAAATAATTTATTACATAAGATGATTCTTGCTGATTACTAGTAATTTGTCTTGTATAACGTGACTCTTGCTGATTACCTGCAATTTGTCTTGTGTAAAGTGACTCTTGCTAGTTTCTAGTATTTGGTCTTATATAACCTAACTCTTGCTGACATCTAGCAATTTGTGTTATTTAACGTGGCTCTTGCAGATTACTAGTAATTTGTCTTATATAACGTTACTCTTGCTGATTACTAGTAATCTGTCTTGTATAACATGACTCTTGCTGATTACTAATAATTTGTCTTGTATAACATTATATTATTGTATTCAAGCTGCAGACAGGCCAAAATTCAACATGCTTATTGTCAACATACTCTGATCACGATGGGACCACACTTTATGTTTCCTTCATACAAACCCATATCAGAAAGATAACAATAACGGCTTTATGGTCACCGTAATGCTTTATCTTCTACATCCGCACACGATGGCCAAGAAATCATACAGAAATCTCAGCTCAGACAAGACAAGACAAGACTTTATTACACACAGATTGTACTGTTTATATTACATAAGGTATATAAAAAACAGAACATGAATGTAGCGTGTGATATCTTTACACAATGCTTAACAGGGATTACAGAATTCGGAAAACACAATCTAAGAACCTTCCAATATTTTCACGAGTCTTGTATTACCTGTAGCCAGTCATTGATTATATTTATAAACGTTAGTCCTGGAAATGTAAAAATGAAGTATAAATGTTTGTCTTTTATAAAGAAAATAAAAATACAAACAAAGGATAGTGATATTCATCCTCTGTTTCTTGCAGCTGACAGAGTGTAGAATATCTTTCGTTATTGGTAACATTAGCTCATCAAACGGTGTCAACGGGAAATCTACGATTTGCAGCTCCAAACATAACTGAGGTTTTAGATATACGTTTTTAAACTTAACTGAGCTTTTAGATACACACTTCCAAACTTAACTGAGCTTTTCGATATACACTTCCAAACTTAACTGAGGTTTTAGATATACACTTCGAAACTTAATTGAGCTTTTCGATATACACTTCCACACTTAACTGAGCTTTTCGATATACACTTCCAAACTTAACTGAGCTTTTCGATATACTCTTCTAAACTTAATTGAGCTATTCGATATACACTTCCAAACTTAACTGAGCTTTTAGATATACTCTTCTAAACTTAACTGAGCTTTTCGATATACACTTTTAAACTTAACTGAGCTTTTAGATATACTACTTCTAAATTTAACTGAGCTTTTCGATATACACTTCTAAACTTAACTGAGCTTTTAGATATACTCTTCTAAACTTAACTGAGCTTTTCGATATGCACTTCCAAACTTAACTGAGCTTTTCGATATACACTTCCAAACTTAACTGAGCTTTTAGATATACTCTTCTAAACTTAATTGAGCTTTTAGATATCCACTTCCAAACTTAACTGAGCTTTTCGATATACACTTCCAAACTTAACTGAGCTTTTCGATATACACTTCCAAACTTAACTGAGCTTTTAGATATACGCTTCTAAACTTAATTGAGTTTTTAGGCATACATTTCTAAACTTAACTGAGCTTTCAGATATACGTTTAGGCCATGAGGAATAAATCTTTTCTAAATCCATACGAGTTTTAAATAACCCGTAATTTAGACCTTTAGCTGCCCAAGCTTTAATGTATTGACCGTTTAGTCATAGTCCTACAGACTATAATAACCAATTAACTGACACAAAACTTTGATTTCTTCATACGTAGCTGAAGCCAACATCATGTAATATGGATTTTATTTGTAGTATCCATTTATTATCGTAGGAATTGTCACAAAAATGTATACATGCGATAAGAAAGTTTTACGTCATAGCCACTAACTAATCTAACCCCAATGTTTATCATGCAACTTTCAATGTTAATAATTAAGGGGAACCGACCATGTTTGCTCTATACCATATATGGAGGGGTATTTTGTTTGACATTCTGTGTACGTCTACTTTGTGCAACTGTATCAGACCTTACAAAATACCCAAATTTAATAAAGCATATGTTAAAATTGGTACAAGGGTCTGATCGAACAGTTTCAGACGACAATCGATACGATGATCTGATATTGTGTATACGCTTTTAAAGTGACTGCATACCTCTATTAGCTATGGATACTAGATTTTTCAGGCCATTGGAAAACTTTGCAGTCTTGTGAAATATAAGGCCTAAGTATTTATATTAATGATCAACAGCAATGTATGCTTTTTCTCTGAACCAAATACAATATTTGTTTCCTACGTATTGACTGTAGGTTTCCAGACAAATAATCTTAGATAAGTTTTCTATATGGAAAAAGGACTAATCGATTAGATCTTTCTAATACACTACTTTATAATTTCAGTTACTTTTTTTATTTTTCCACGTTTGTCCTTATTGTTGAAGATATTTCTATCAACAATTAAAATTGTCCCTTTTATTGCTTGACGACAAAGCTCTACAAAATACGAATCACATGTTATTTGTACGAAAATTGGTAAGGCAACAAATCTTCAGAAGAGGTGTTTTGATTAATAAGAATAAAACAACTGCTTACAATGTAAGAATAAACGATTACACAAACAAAGACTATAATACACTCCAAGTGGAAAGTCATTATTTTACAGGTATTAACATTAATATTTCAACACCAATGATTAGGAACTCAATCATGACAGATGAGAATGATCAATTCCGTATTTTTCACCAGCTGTCAGTCAATCGCTTTTTATTCTAAATGAAATCAGCTTTCTGTCAAATCAGGCGTTATGTCATGCATTTTGTAATTCCGTATGTCATGTATTTTGTGATTCCGTATGTCATGCATTTTGTAATTCCGTATGTCATGTATTTTGTAATTCCATATGTTATGCATTTTGCAATTCCGTATGTCATGTATTTTGTAATTCCGTATGTCATGTATTTTGTAATTCCGTATGAGGTGAGCTGCTTACCTATCTATATAAAGCTACTTCGCGAATTGATGTTTTGACACCTTGGCGAATTTCACTACATAATATGTATAAATCCAGACTATTATAACTTTGCTATCTTACACACAAATGACGTAACATCTTCACAAGCAACCAGAATTACTTTGGAAAGAGGTAACATTTTCAAAAGAAAATTGTACTTATTAATAAGCGTGTTTATTTTCCATTTGCATCTTCGTCAATTAGACAAAAATAATTTTGGTGAATGGTCTCCTTCATCACTGTCTAATTACAGCATCATCCTCTAAAATATTCTTTTAAAAAGATGTATCTATCCTGTTCTACATTTTAAAAAAGCCTAACAAACAACAAAACTGCTGAATCGATACTAACTACAGGAAAAATTTTACAAACATATGACGCGGCGGTAGGGGAGATACCGGAAGATATTAGAAATATTTGGAACGAACAGCAAACACATGACCGATAAATAAACCTCGTTGCTCCTAACAACGTGCAGTTGGCTGTATCAAAAGCTGTGAGACAAAATTTGATTTTGCAGATATGACAGGGTTAATAGACATTCGTCTTCTAAAAGGTCAAAGGTCACCAGAACATGACTCCTGCGCTTGATGTTGGGTGGAAAATTCTGTTGCTCGCCTGTAACCATGTTTGCTTCACCAAAAGTTTTCATTAGGCGTTTCTCGGTCATTATCCTAACAGTTTGGTAAAGACGAGCCAACACTTTTATGTGTGTGTGTGATTTAGATTTTTAACGTAGCTTTTAACAATTTACACTTTTATGTAATTTGATGTATTGCTATAACATTAAAATTGTTGTGCAATTGCGAGAACCACTTTAAGAGGGGTCAGCGAGGCGCCATACTTTCAAATTAGACGCTGTTTGGCTTCAATTGCACTTTCAGATCGGTATTCCTACCACAAGAAGTCTTTTTTGCTATACACCAATAAATGTTCAAAGTTTAATTTACGCATGCTGTGAACATCTAAAAGAGTGTAATTGGTTCGAGATAAATTTTCAAACAAACTTGTAAAATTACATTTTTTTCTAGTTCGCAATGCCTGTCTTTAATTAAACAAAGTTGTTCCGATAATATTCTGAAGTAAAGAAATCTTCTTGCAGATTTTATAAAAGGGGCTGGTCTTTTCACAGTAATTGTGCTTGCAGGAGTTACTGTGTACGTGTATAGCATTTGATATCGATAACGGATTCCTTCATACTATTTTTGGTAATTTCTGTGGGAAAGTTTTGATTTTCCGAAAGTGTGTCCCTTAAAAAAAGTCTAGATACTTTTCCTTTTGGAAATGTTTTGATATAACATATTCTTCAATTCACGTGAATAAATTTCAGCATTTCAACCAGATATGTTTACTTTTCGTCAATCCAATAATAGAAAGGTTAAGTAATTAGAAAAGAGTACAAATGATTTACTTTTTTTATTGCCAAAAGTTACTTTCTGGTAACTGTAAATTATTAAGCACGCGGTAAAAATCGCTTTTGAAATACTCTCGTGGTTTTAAAAACATATTATTTAAGGAATTGTAATTTCAGAGTTCATGGGAGAAAACCAGCACTTTTATTTAAATATATCTTGATAAGCCGATGGTGTAAGCAGAATGAACAGAACGGGGAGAAATACATGAATGAATAAATTTAAACAAATAGGACTGGAACTATGTTAATACGACTAATTGTCGTTTTAGGCACAAACATTTTTCACCGGCATTGGCTATTTTGCGCTTTTCAAAAACATATTAACGCACTTTTTTGAAAGAATTATGCTTTGTTTAAAATACTTCCAAGAGGAGATGTATTACATTGACTTCAGTAAATCGTGAAAATTAACAAAAGCAATTTGGTTACCTGTTTGGAACTAATAAGCTGCTGTTAATATAAACAGGTGACCACAGAGGTGGTCGGTATAAGGATAATGTCCAAAACTGGATCGTAAATTGCCAGATAGCAGAGTGACTTATTTAGCAACCATGACGCAGAGTGATTCGCAACTTCGAGCTCAATCCTACATAACATACCACAAATGTATGCCGATAACTGCCATGCGAAACACCTCGGCTGTTTACGAAATAGCGATTGACCGAGAATTTACGAATGCATGAAACTATTTATGTCCTTTGTAACTTTTCGGTCAGTCTTACAGTAAAACCAATTGTAGACATGGCCGAGATGGTTTGAATAGATTGATAGATTGGGATGACGTTTTCTTGCGGAGATAAGTAACTAAATATGGAATTTTCTGTAAATTACTGGGCCGATATACATCAGAGGCATAATTGGTCTCGCAAAAATAGCAGAGATTATTTCGAATGGATTTTGAGGTTCAATCTCAGCTACCCAAAAATGATGTTCCAAAGTCCTTGATGATTTATTTAACACATCACATGTTAAACACAAGCCGACAACGTTATATTACCTTTAGCCCTGATGGCCATGAGACAGTCAAAAAGGCATTAATAGCAAGTAGCAGATACGCAGTCTACCATCACATAATGCACTGACATGGATCCATGTGCGCCCGCACATAGGGGCACTTACCACCACCACCCCTTTTCTCCTCTAGACATGGCATGTAATAGCTGACCACTACATGTTTGCCCCCCCCCCCTCCAATTCTGCAGGATTCCCTGTCATGATCTATACAGTTTGGTGGACTAATCGGTAGAATAAACAACATAGATCTGTATGTGCCAACGCATTACGTGTGGGCAGATCATTGCCTATGGTGCTTGAAGTTAGATCAAACAAGAACTAAGGTATTACGGTATTTATTGAGAAAGATTTGATGGTTGTGAAGCAATAGTTGCTTATGTGTGAAAATAAAATCTAGTAATTCTGGAGCAAACACAGCTTGATGAAACTTATTTCATTTTATGCAAGTTATTTCAAAGAAAAGCACGACATGGCGTTACGATTACAAATATATCAAATATGACAAACTTTTTCTATGTCAGGCGACCCCATGAAGTGAAACTAAGATTGTTACTGTACAATTGCGCACTGATTGTATATAAGTAGAACGGTGTTGTAATCCTTCCTGTTGTTAAAGATTTTTTGTTTTTATTAAAGAAATCTTCAGATAGATAAAATCCATATGTTTGAGAGGGTTTTATTCTGACAATTTAATTTTTTATTTTTATTTTTTATTTTTTTGGCACATACAACAGTGAACAAAGTTAGGATAGGATTGGGAAATAAGATCTGTCTTTATTATTATATAAGTTAACTAAAATAGTACGTCAAAATGGATATTTTACTTGGTAGCCGTTTAACTGTATTTTTGTCAGTAAATGTCGCAAGAAAAAGTTGATCCTGTGAAACGTTCGTTGTGATTAAGTGCCTGAATTTTCCGTGCAAGGCATTTAATCCATAAATATAAATGCTGTAATTGCATCCAGCAATACATTAGCAACCTTATCAGGCACTACTTTGTGGCATTGGCGATCACGTTTATCTCATTTTGTTTCACATCTTTATCACTTTGCATGGTCGACAAAGAGCAACTGTTTCCAGATATTCATCATAAAGACTTCAACCTGGCTAATTCTTTTCATTGATACATTTTTTGTCCTTCTTCTTTAATTTACTTGTTTGCTTCTGCCAGATACTTTCCTTAACTATGCAAGTAAGCCAAAATATACAGTTTGTGTAAATGTTTCAATCATATAGTTGTTTGTTAGTTTTCTTGAAATGAACCCTTTCTATCCAATTACATGGGTACGATAACATCTGTGACTACGGTAGCAAGAGGCTCATTACGATAACAAAGGCATCAGAGAGCTAACAGCAGTTTAGACTCATTATCCCTCACTTTTTTCATGAACTAGCTTTCTCCGTTAAAAATGACCCAAGGTGGGATCAGCGGAAGAGAGCCTCTGTGACCCGGCTGATTTTAGTAAAATCCTTCCTATGTAAACTTTGTCGTCTGCAAGCTGTTGGATAGGGAAAATTAGAGGACACCTCGAAGCGTGCTACAGTTTTATCAATTCGTTCAGGTACCTGTAATGTACAGAAAGTTTTATTTCATCGGATCATTCTCACTTGGAATAGTGTCAAAGGTCATTACCCTAAAATATCGTTTAAGTGGATCGCATCTGTTTTCGCCAGCATTTATCACAGCATTTCGTTCTGGACTACATGTTTGCATTTACAGAGAGATAGCGGTGCTTCAGTATGGTAAATGTTGACTAACTTTGAAAAGAGAAGAAACGGTAATTATTTTGATAAAACACGATTTACTAGTTTCTTAAAGCAATGTCAGTTGTTGTCATTGCAATGTACAGATCGCTGACTGACTGAGCTTACTATAGTAACGTATCTGTCATGGTATCTCACAAACAAGATAAAATAAGAAGTTATAGCACAGCAAATCGTTTTTGAAAACAAAAATATTTATCTGGAAGAAATTTGCGTTCAGGTTGTTATACGAATCAAGGACCAAAATGATGTATATTTTAACGTTTGAAACAATTATAATGTGCGAGGTGTCTTCCAGCTTCGTTGTCGTGATACCTAACTTTGGCATCAGGAGAATATAACTGAACAAGTCAACACTATCTGCATTTGTGTTGCTGAAATGATATCAGAAAGTCACTTTTGGCACCTACTAGAGTTTCGCTTAACCACATAATGGTATTTAGGATAAAATAAACTTGTCACATTTAATTTCGTATTGCAGATTTATTGAAAAATATATTTTAATTTTAAGATGATCCACACACCATTTAATGTCAAAAGAACAATTTGTGTATTTACATTTAAACCCACGTACATCATGTGATTAGGGTT
>JAECUM010076108.1:0-15744 GCA_016617855.1 Megalonaias nervosa | reverse complement strand
AACTTCTTTCTAATGAAGATACTGAACTCAATCTTCTTGATTATGTTTCTGATTTTAAGTACAAGTTGTCAAAGGCTTGTGAGGTTGCAAGAGCAAATTTGCACTCTACTCAGTTGAAAATGAAATCAAGATATGATAAAAACTCAAGAGATAGGAGTTTTCAACCTGGTGATAGAGTTCTAGCTCTCTTGCCCGTTCCACAAAAATTCCTTTCAGGCCAAGTATTATGGTCCACACACAGTTGAAAAGAAAGTAAATGATTTAAATTACATCATAAATACTCCTGGGAGGCAAAAAAAAACAAGAGATAACCAGGTAAATCATGCAATTAACTTAGTTGTACCTGTCCCACAAATTGAGGATTTAAGTGAAGAAATTCAATCAGACACTGTTGATCTTGGAACAACAAATCTTTGGAATTCGGAAATTATGAAAAATCTGGACCAGAAACTTTTGCATTTGCAACAAGAAAGGAATGAACTTAAACAGTTATTATTTGAACATGAGCACTTGTTTCCAGATATTCCTACGAGGACAAACAAAATTTTTCATGATATTGAAATTGTAGATTCAAAACCTGTGAAACAACACCCATACAGGATGAACCCTCTCAAACAGGAATACTTGACAAAGGAAATTCAGTATTTGCTGGAGAATGATTTCATAGAGCCCAGTAAAAGTGATTGGAGGTCACCATCTATACTTGTTCCGAAACCAGAAAATCTTTCCGTATGTGCACTGATTATAGGAAGGTGAACAGTGTGACAAAAGCAGATTCTTTTCCATTCCCAAGAATCGATGACTGTATTGATAAAATTGGAAATGTCAAGTACGTCACCAAATTTGACCTTCTGAAAGGATTTTGGCAAATTCCACTAACGCAAAGGGCAAAGGAAATTTCGGCATTTGGGACTCCAGATGGACTCTATCAATATAAAGTAATGCCATTCTGGATGAAGGGTTCCCCAAGCACTTTTCAACACTTGATGAATATGATTACCTCTGGTCTAGATAATTGTGATGCTTACATCGATGATATTATCATTTACAATGACACCTGGAAAGAACATCTAGCCACAATTCGGAAATTCTTTGACAGACTCACTGATGCAAATTTGACAGTCAATTTATCTAAAAGTGAGTTTTGTCGTGCTTGTGTAACTTTTCTAGGACATATTGTGGGACATGGTCAAGTTAAACCTATAGATGCTAAGGTCAAGGCTATCTCTGAATTCCCTGTGCCTGTCAGTAAGAAGCAACTGATGCGATTTTTGGGTATGGCCGGATACTATCGGAAATTTTGTTCCAATTTTTCTAATACTGCTGAACCCCTGACAAACTTGTTAAGTAAGAAAAACAAGTTTCTTTGGACTGAAAAATGTCAGGAGGCTTTTGATAGGTTAAAAGCCATACTCAAAAGTGCGCCGGTTCTTACAGCTCCAAATTTCAGTCAATCTTTTAAACTACCTGTTGATGCAAGTCATGTTGGGGTTGGAGCAGTATTGATTCAAGAAGATAGAAATGGTGTTGATCATCCAGTGTGCTATTTCTCAAAGAAATTAAATAAGCACCAAAGAAATTACTCAGCAATCGAGAAGGAATGTTTGGCTTTAATATTGGCATTACAGCATTTTGAAGTTTACATTAGTTCAGCTCCTTCTCCGGTTGTTGTGTTTAGTGATCACAACCCCTTTACTTTCATCAACAAGATGAAAAATAAAAATCAAAGATTATTAAGGTGGAGTTTGTTTATACAAGAATATAATCTTGACATCAGGCACATCGAAGGAAAAGACAGTTTGATTGCAGATGCACTTTCCCATGTATAGAAATATTATTTCATGTACACTTTGTATAATTCATAAGAGTTTTCTTATGTAATTTTGTTTTACCTCATGCATAATTTACATATGGTAAAAAGAAAGCTTTATTGCATAAATTTTTCTTTTTCTTTATGGGGGGAAGTGTTACAAATATGTAATTAAATTGCTTGTGTGTTAGTTTTAAATTCTTTTTTTTAATTTTTGTTTCATTACATTTTATTGTAATGATTATTTTCACAGGATTTGATATTTTTGAAAAAATTCAGTCTTCTGTTCAGAACGCAAAATATTACTTTATCACTATTTTTAGCTCACCTTGGTTCAGATGTTGTAGACATTGAATGTAAACGATTGGCTATTACCAAGGTCATGTTCAGCCCACATGTTAACTAAGTTGTAAACAGCCTTTCTGTTTTTATTTATTTCCAGTGTGAGAATCTGATTCTTAGATAGGGTTATTCTAAGCTACATGCTAAATGGCATTTTTTTTACTGTGATGTTCAAATTAGTAATCACGTAGCCCGTCACGTGAGCCACCATGTGATCTAAAATCATGGGTTAAAACAGATGTTTTCTAGTAGACTAGGCAGTCATAAATATATACCTTCAGGCAGAAAGGTATTCTTGTTGTTGCCATTTGAATTGATTTTCATTTTTAAAATAATTTATTCACCCTGGGAAATACTTCTTATTTATAAAAATTCTGGGACAAAGACATCCAGTGAAAATTTATTCTGGAATTCTAAACGGGAACATTATAAATTGTGATTCAACGAGGAACTGTTGCCATCAGTACAATGACCTCATCTGACATCATTGCCTTCTATATTGGAACTTCATCGAGATTCGGACCTGGATTCAATTAGAACTGTTTAGTGATAGGACATATATTTTTTAATTCTAGGATTAAATTTTGGATTATATTCACAAACTGTAAGTCCTGTTTCATATTTTTACCTTGTTTTCTAGGGAAATAAATCATTTTGTTAAAACTTACAAAGCTTGTTGGCTTCGCTCTTTTCTTTTGTTACTTTTGTACGAGCCTACACGTACTCATTCACTTTTGTCTGCAGGATGATGCAAATAGATGGTGAGACATCCATGTTCTGCAATCAAGAACACATTTAACATTTTTGATAATCCATATATAAAACCATGGAAATAGAGGTTTTATCCTTCCATCGACAATACTAATGATGTAGACATTGCATTCTGCTTCAATTTCCTATGAGGACTCAAGCTTCCAAGCTTCTTACTAGCATATCCTGTTAATCATCCTTGTTGACTCACTAATGTAATATTGTTCCACTGACAGTGACAGTTTCAAAGATATGAAAAGAAACTCTGTTTCTTTGGTAACTTTTAATTTGTTGGGAAGAACTGTGTTGCATCATCCACTTGACATGTGTAATTGACAGAGTATGCCAGTATAAAGCTTGAGAAGTCACAAGTATGACACAGTGTCATACTTTAAGTATGACACTGTGTCTTTTTACATTATTAGTATCATCACTGGAATGTTTGGGCCCTTTTTGCCATGGTTCTGCAAAGCATCTTCCACTGTGTTGTTTTCCACTTAAGAAAAATGCTTCATTAAACAGTTAAATCTGCCCAAGTCAAATAGACGTGTATCTTATGTAAAGAGCCAGTTGTGATTTTTAAATGACTTTGAAGTCTTCTGTATTCTGATTGGATAAATTGCCACCCACTGTCTTGGCTGAAATGTTATATAATCCATATAGACACACACAACACGCTGTAAAATTCCAGTCGCTTAAATGACATCAGAGATATTGGAGGTCAGAGGAAGCAACTGTGCTCAAGTGTACAGCATATGTTATTGAACATTGATTGGATCTATTTTCGATCTGACCATCTGTTTCTCTCCATCCACCTGCCTCTTCCCCCTCCCTTTTGTTTATATGTATATTTGCACTTTATGAAAGGTTAAAAGTTAACAATCGGTGGGGAAATGATAGAAATGTTTTCATACCATTTACTATTTATTCCACTTTATATTACAATTTTAAATTGATAAACTGAATATATATGAATATTTTACATAATGAAATACAAAACCCATCTTTTGCTAAAATTTTCTGTTGTTTTTATACCTGCCCAATGGATTATATTAAGAATTGCCATGTCCAGCCATACGTGTCTCTTTCCATCTGGCACACGGTCTCTTCAGTGCAATTAGTCTTGCTGTTTTTGATGTATGAAACATTATGGTCATCACCTAAGGTTCCCATATTAACAAATCATTTTGTAACCATAAGGCCTAGTTTTTATAAGATTTATTGCCCCTTTTGATCATCATGAAATTTGGTTAGTCGTCTTCAGAAGATGTATCAGCTTATCACTTCGCTTTCTCAGTTGTTGCTATAGTTATTTCCCTTTTTATCTTGTAGCTTGATGCATCTCCCTAGGACAACTCAACTGCATTTTTCTGTTGTTTTTATACACTCCCTTTTTATCTTCCCCTCAACCCTCTTATATTAAAAATCCTTGTGTCCTTCTATCAGTCAGTCCTTTTGTCTTGCACAACCTCTTCACCACAACTAGCCCTGTTTTGGATGGGTTGCCACGAAACAATGTAAATATTATGATTATCATCTGGTGGTGCACATACGGACAAATTGCTTGGGCCTACATTTTTAGAGTTATTGTTTTTGACTTGCAAATGAATGCAGTGTATTGTAGATTCTTGTAAATGCAACTAGTCTCAAAATGAATGGCTATGAAAGTTGGAAAAGGTTAGAGTCATGTTGTGATCATCATCTGAATATGTGCATATTGACAAATCACTCTGGTTCTGGAATTTTTGTTACAATTATAGTCGTTTTTGATGAGGAACCTGATTTAGTGTAATCACAGAACACTACTAGCCCCCAAGTTTTTTATACATCGCTGTGAAACTTGGTACATATTATGGTCATCATCTGAAGAGTTGTATATTAATAATACACAGAGCTTCAGCAATTCTCTTCGAGTTACTGTCCTTAGGTCTTGAAGCTGAATACAGTGTACAGAATCTTGTGAATGCAAGTCCCATTTTTTGATGGATTACTATGAAATTTAGTATATTGGTAAAGCTGGATGCCATATGTATGTCAGTATTTTGTGAATGCAACTACACTTGCAGTTATTATTATGGTCATCAAAAGGTATGCATGTTGACCAGTCGCTATACTCACATCAATTTTCATAAGAGTTATACCTTTTTTTATACTATAGACTCATTTGCATCATGGGATGGGGGTGGAAGTGGGTTTTATTTTTTGTGTTGTAGTTTTAATTACACTTTTTTCTCAATATTGGCTATGTGATGCCAAGGAAATGGGAGATAAGTGTCTTTCCCAAGAACATGCTGAGGCAGCTGATTTGGGCTAGTCTGGGTGGGTATCTAACCCATGACACTTGGATTACAATCCTGTGACTCCTGGTGGAAGTGGGCAAGGGAGGGGTATATTTATGTGAGTAAATTACCATTTATCTAGTTTTTACTTATTTAAAAATGATCAAGTGCTGCCTCATTACTTTGAGGCAATGAAATATCAGATAGAAGTCATATAACATGACAAATATTGATGTCTTGAATTTGGTTGCTGCAAGGATTTATCAGACTTTGAGAAATGATATTCACCTGCAGGATTTATCAGCCACAACAAAATAATATTCACCTGTGGCCTTGGTCATAATCATTTTTCTGGAGTTTAGATAATTCTTTATTGCAACCAAACTCAAAAGTCAGTAATTTAATATTTGGTT
Organism: Megalonaias nervosa; assembly: GCA_016617855.1. Taxonomy (NCBI): domain Eukaryota; kingdom Metazoa; phylum Mollusca; class Bivalvia; order Unionida; family Unionidae; genus Megalonaias; species Megalonaias nervosa. Next base: position 10,150 of record JAECUM010076108.1, on the reverse strand, counting down.
CTGGTTGAACAAGTTTTCTTGTATGAGAAAAGATATAAAAACAAGTAGGTCTACCAGGCCTGCAGTACCACAGAATGAGGTTTGATTGATCCTAGTGTACAGGATTCTATAAGGGATTCATAAAGTAAAGTGCTACACATTTTCCCCAAATTAATAAGTAGTGTTTAACAGTAACTTTGTACAACAACAGCTAAAACACACTACAGTATAAGAGGGTTACTTCTGACATAATTATTAATGTGTGGAATCAGGTGCTGGAATATGTGGGATAGTTTTCTCAATAATTTTAGAGCCAGTCTCAAACTAGCTTGGAAAGGCCATCAATTATACTGCACACCAGACTACATCTGAATCTGACTGTAAATGTATGCACATGTAAGAGTGACAAGTTATTGGTTTCAGAGAGTTCTTTACAAGCTTACTTAACACCTGTTATCTGGCAAATACCTGGCAAAAATAAACTATATTTAAAGCTTAATAAATGCTTTATGTGCTTTCTGTGTATTTGCTTACTTCAGATGGAAAGTTTACTCCCTGCAGCCAGGATTGTGAGGGTGCTGTAAGGACAGCCATGTCAGAACTTCCTTCTAAGAAGGTATAAGAAAGTCTCAGAGGAAATCTTTATATGGAGGAGGGTAGGGGTGAATCTGATGAAAGGGCAGAACTTCCTGATTTTACAGTTTGATGATGATAGTTGTCCCACTTAGAACCTATTACTTTACAGAAAAATGTTTAACAAAATTGAACCAATTTTGTTTAAAAAATGACCTTGACTTTGTATGAGGGTTAGAGGCATGGTAGGGTTGCATAGATATGAAAGGACATTGCTTACTAATTCTACAATCCAAGTATTACAGAAGTTCATTTCAAGGTTTTGATCATACATTACAAACTTGAACAAAAAAACCTAACCTAGATTTTCAAATGACCTTCATTTTGCATAAAGGTCAGAGAGAGGATAGGGTTACTTGAATTTAACACGGCAGAACTCTCTCATTCAATAGTCCAAGTGTGGTAGCTATTCTTTCCTGTGTTCGGGATATGTGAACATACAGAACCTGAGTGTTATCAACAATTACATAACTCACTTCTACAAAGTTTTTTATTCATTTCCAGTACCTACTGTAAACATTAATCCTCATACAGAAAATTATTTCAATTTTTTTTATTTTCAACAATGAAATGTTGCCTTTTTTAACAGAGCATAAAAGACATAAAGCAATTAAAAAAAGAACATCCTAATCTGTGATAATAAAACAGGTCATGCAATGAGTTGATAAAAAACAAGACTAATTGTTTCTTTCAAAATCATTGTTCTTCAAATAATGACTTAAAACTATTATAACTATTAACCCTCAGAAGCCAGATTATACTGGGTAAAAGTCAAGGTCTTTGATTAACCTCTAAGTGATAGCCTCAATGACACCTATTAGAAGCAGTTCATGCATCAGTAATTACCTTGACCAACCACTACAGCATGACATGCATGCAATACACTAATTCCTATTTTGTTTGTACATGTACCATACACAGTTAACTTGTTAAAGGTAGCCTGTCATATACAATGTATAGTGTCATTAATATGTCAAGTTTATCATTGAAGAATCTATGTGCTCATGAGCTAAACAGAAATACATAACACATTAGTAAAGCATAAACTGTAGGTCACAGTGACCTCTCACTGTGAGGGTGTAGTATTGATGAAGATGCATCCAGTTGTCAAGGTTGATGATATTAACATAAACAACATTTAGTAAACTTTCAAGAAAGTTGCAGAAGCAGGTGAAAAAAATGTTATTTTGATAAGAGTGTATTAAGATCCATCTCCTCACCATGTTTCATGATTCTAGGTATGCATATAGAACAACAAAACTCATGTCGTGAGCTAGATGCAAAATAGAAAATTATGACTGAAGTCAGTAAAGATGAAATATACCGGTAAGTCAAGATGAGTTTCTTTTGGGTGTGATACTAACTGAGATGCATTTTTTAAATTTCATGACTCTATAGTATTTGCACACTTTCCCGTTTGTTTGTACCTTCCTATGGATTTATAAAAGAACTGCATCAAGGATATAAAAAATGCAGAAGACTTAGTCTCTTCATTCATCAATTTATAATTTTAAACCTGGTTGTCACCAGTGAGTCCCAAACACTGTCAACTTGTTGACGTCTCGAATCAAATGGGAGTTTAATACAGTAACCATATTCATATGTCTATGTTTTCAAGCAACAGATGTGATTTAGTTCACCATCCTTGATAATCTCTATAATTCCATAATTTGGGAGTTACATCTCTTTGAACACATGTATACAAGAGCTCCACCATTTGATTTGTTCAATTTCTTTTAGAAGTATTAAAATTAGACATTACAAAATATTGGATGCAGATTTGCAGGTTTTACTGAAATGGACTGTTCTAGAAACCAACAAAGGACAGTGAGCAGTCTGTCTGCATGTTGATGTTGAGAGCTTCTGTTTAGTTTGAAATGCGAATAAGTTGAAAGTGTTATGACCTCTAGAGACAATCAGGTTAGAAATTATAAACTGATGAATGAAATGACTAAGTTTTGTGCATTTTTTATATCCTTGATGATTTTTTGTTGTCAAAATCTGTAGGGGGTACAAACAAACGGTAGAGTGTGTGAATTCTACAGTATGAACGGTGCATGACAAATGAACATTACACACAAAATTTAAGCCAAGTCATTGAAGCAGATGTTATGTGCCAGAAGGTTCTATGTTTGCAGCGTGGGAGTAGTGTTAATGAAGATGAATCCCCTCACCATGTTTAATGATTCTACCTATGTACATAGAATGCAAAAATCTTGTGTTCTTGAGCTCAGTACAAAAACTTAACCCAAGTCCATAAAATGTAAATGTAGATCACAGTGACCTTTTTATTGTATGGGTTTGATAGTAACATATATTCAGTCATCTAGTTTAATGTTTCCATGAACAGTTAAAACACAAAATGCAACCAGCAAATTATTGAATCGTGTGAATCATAAAGTACAAGTCACAGTGACCTACTTTTATGTGATTAAAGTTTAATTTACATTAAGATGCATCCATTCACCAACTTTCATTATTCCTTGTATAACATTATGCATACAGAATGCAGATAAACTATACGGTCATGAGCTAAATGCAAATATTTAACACATACCAGTCAAATTTGGAATCAATGCAGATGACAGTGACCTACTTAAGTTACAAGGGGGTGGTTTTGGTAAAGATACATATAATCATTAGGTTTGATGATTCTGGCATGAACAGTGCTTGAGAAATAAACTTAAAACACAAAATTTGACTAAGGTCAATGAAGCATGAAATATTGGTCACAGTGGCCCAGTTTTGTGATGTGGGTTTAGTATGCATAACGATTGATCCCCTCATTAAGTTTCATTATTTCAGGTATAACAGTATGTATACAAGATTCAATAGACTTGAGCTAAACCCTACAAGCTTACCAAGAATGTACAGTTATGTTCATATAACAAATTAGCTCCTTTACCTACTCCCCCACCCCCACTCGGCAAGGTGCTATGAACTCACTCCAAACTGTTGCCTAGGAAGAAAGAATGGTTGAGATGCAGTGAGGCTGTATGTATGTATTTGCTTTTGTATGGGTGGACAGACAACTGGGTAGCTCTCTTCTGCTTATAGGTGTAATCAAAAAGTGAGCTATGAGCTTATTGAAAATTTGACCATGTTGTCCAAATCACCTGATTGAGGAAGGTTGTAGTGCTTGGAGTTGAAATGCCATTGCATGATTCAACTGTTCAGATATGACAGCAATCAATGCTTTGGGACTTGTGACCATCATAAAAACTATATAAGTGAAAACTTAACCAACAGTGTTAAAAGACCATGACCTTTTCAAGATGGAACATGAAGGGAGAAAAAAATGTTTGCCCAAAACCTCTGTGTTTTTGGATTTTTAACATAGTTTTAACAATTAGAGTCATATCGCTATGATGTCTGCAGTGTGACAGTTTATAGTGATCTAGCACTGAGGCATCATGCTGCAGACTTGTGGCATCATGTCCCACCCAGTCACATTATCCTGACACCAGTATGACCAGTCCTAACGCAAATCTCTTAATGCTGAGCGCCAAGCAAGGCAGCTGCTAGTGCCATTTTTATAAGTCTTTAGTATGGCTTGGCCTGGGTTTGAACCTATGATTTTCTGCATCTGTGGCAGATGCTCTAACCACTTAGGCTACCGGAGCAGTGCCAAAAACCTGAACTGCTCTGGTGCTGCCATTATATTAACTCATTAACCCCTGGCTCTGTGTTTACGTGGCAGGAGGTAGTAGCCTACTTCCAGGCTCTGTAGCGTAAAGGTCATTTATGATACGCTAAAGTGGGTGGTATTATAGAAAGGTAGATGAATGTAGCACTACAATGATACCAAATAATCTGGATGTTCTAGTTGTACTACAAAATACAGAGGGAAAAACATAATTTTTGGGACCATAGTTTTTTCCACCCAAAATTTGCCCGAGGTCAGAATCCAATTTTGTGTCTGGAGTTTAGACTTTTTGGCCTCAGATCTAAGGCAGACTGGTCTAAACTGCACACAGACAGGTGACCCTTTGCAAAAGGTAGGATAAGATGGGCATTTGGAATAAAGAGTGGTCTCGATATGAAAATGATGGGTCCGTTAAGCAAAAAAAACAACCCCCAAAACAAAAAAAAGAACTCCAACTTTTACCCTTCTGCTCATGTGCAGGTGAAATAGTCAATGTAAAACAATGTTTCTAACACAACTAGGCATTAGGTTAACTGGAAGTCTTTTGGAGGTCGATGTATTAGGGTGTATTCAGAAATAGCCCCCAAAATGCATTTCCTACTAGCATTTCAGGCGAGAATGACAGAAATCTCCAGGGGTTAATGAGTTAAATGGCTACTATGTTTTGCTAATGCTTGAGCAGGCAAGGCAGAAACTACTGTCTAAATGAAATGCTAATATCACACATTTACTGACTTGATATTGTAATTTTCAATCTTGTTTCTAATTACAGATTATTCAAAGGGAAATAACTCTTGATGATTTCCTGAAGTCTCTGCAAACTCACAGGAGGACTGTTACAGACACAGAACTTCAGAATTTTGAAAAATTTACACAAAAATTTGGTGAAAAAGGCTGATAGAAAGCTGACTTGTGATTTTTTGCAGTATACTGATCTTGGAAGAATTTTGCTTGAGAAGTTCCATTATTTCTCACTTTGTGTATATAAAAAGTTCTCATTAGCTTTTTGTGACAGGTTAGCTCTGGTTGTGGTAGTGAACAGACCTGTGAGTAAGCTTTTGATAGGTCAATTACATGCCTGGTTATCTTATAAACCTTGTCAGTCCTCAAACATGTATAACCAACCAGTTTCACAACCATGCTATTAAAATAGTTATGAAATGTATTAAAATAGTTACAAAATATTCTTGAAAATAGTCACTTTTTGGGCATGGACTTTTGGGTGTGGGTAGAGGAAGAACTGTTGACTCACATTAAGCCTTCTTGCATATCCTTGTGGGCTGCAACTCAAATTCATGTAGACAGGTGTAATGTGAGTGATCTGTAAAGGCTGGTGCCTTAGACCACTTGTGTCCCCCAACTGTATAATTGGCAGACATACAGACACTTGTGTCCCACAACTGTATAATTGGCAGACATACAGACACTTGTGGTCCCCAACTGTATAATTGGCAGACATACAGACACTTGTGGCCCCCAACTGTATAATTAGCAGACATACAGACATCAAAATCAACACACCCTTGACTTGACTGAATAAAAAAAGCAAGAGACATCTGTACAAAATTTTTTTTTATTCCAACAATATCAATTTTGCATGCAACAAAACAGTTTCAGCATCCATTTGATCATATAAAACACAACACAAAAATGAATATATAATATCAGGACTTGTATTCTCAAATTTATCCAACCCTAGAATTAATTTCATTGGCTTCTATTGCACATATTTATAAATTTCCATGGAACATAATTAAATGGCATTTGACCTTAAAAATGCACCCTTCCCTGTTTAGATTCTTCTTGCTTTGCATATGACATAAATATAATCTAATACAGCCAGTCCCCCTTATGTTTTGGTTGATGCTTTGTTGATAAAACCATTGGGAGGGACTTGGGTAAAGCAAAAGAGGGATTATGATTTGCTCTCTCTATCTGCACTTCAGTTTTTAAAAATTTAACATAATTCAATATTTTCATCACTTTTTATATATTATGTGTACAAAATTTGCTCAATGAAGTGTTTATATATATATATATATATATATATATATATATATATATATATATATATATATATATATATATATATATATATATATATATATATAATGTCTGACACCCTCCATGCATGTTTTATTAGATATATATTGTAAAAGTGCCAGATACATTTAGAAAATTATTTCAGAATTAAATAAAATGAGATGAATTGCATTATTGATTTGTTAAATATTAATTCTTATAAAAAGAGGCTTGAGTTTTCATCAGACAAATTGCTTTTTCATCTGGATATTAACCAGAAAGTCCTTGTCATCGTTTAAATGACATGACATTATACAATGCATGAGTGTCCACAATGCATGAGTGTCCATGTTAAAAACTTGTTAAATGATAAATTTCTTACAAAGGAAAAAAAGTTGGGAATAGTATCTTAAAGTAGAAGAGTGTCAATCTAATTCAGACCTATACTGTCAACAATATTAGATAGCTATACAATATATACTTGCTTACAAGTACAACTGCAAATAACATAGACCCATATCTGTTGGGCCATTATGCTATGGCAGATCTAGCTCTGTGCAGTTTACAGCTGGACTAGACTTACAAGCAAGTTTCTATGATAATTAGAATAAAAAGACCTCTTTACTCCCTCCAAATGTTTCTATCTGAAACACATTTAAAAAAAACAAACCAAACATATGAACACCACAGGAATAAGAGATACCTTTAACTTGTACACAACATATGCCCATCCATCCATCCAATTCTGCCCACAATACCATCAACAAATTTCCAAAAATAGTTCAATGCCAACAAGATGCTAAGGAATACCTATGAAAAATTTGTACTATCATCGTGTAAACTTAAAGTAGAACAAATATACTCTTAATTGGTCCCTCATTTTGATCATGATAAAAAGTGAGGTAAGATCTGCGTTTATTACACTGTGACCTTTTAAATGTAATTTTCAACAAAAAAAAGAATTATCACACTTGTAATAAAATATGTACTTACGTTATGTAAAGATTATGTACAGCTTAAATACTGATTCATGGTCATAAATATATGAGATGTCTTCAAATGTATTTGAGACTTGTTTCAGTAGAGGTCTAAATGTGTAACAGGTTTTAGCTTTGGCACATAAATCTTGAAAATCATTTGACTGACATTATAATACTTGGAATATTAGGGGCAGTCATTTGACAAATCACCCTTCAAGATACAAGATTACTTCATTAATATGTATAGATTTTGCTCATTATTAAACTTGTCCAAGACACTATCAGTATGTATTCCAAGTTTGATAAAAATTGGATCAGAAGTACAGCCTACTCACTGATAACAAGCAATAGCTGATCGATGGGTGACATACAATACAATGAACACATGGCTGTATCATTTACTCGTTTGCCTGTACGTCCAAGTGAGTGAAAAATTAGTGATTTTCATTTGTTGAAGAATCTTGGAAATATCCTCTTAAATGAGTCCCTGTCCCTAACAAGAAATTCTTTGAAAAAAACATAAAAGTGATCATCTTTCCTAAGGAAATGTCAGTTTGGTGAGAAAAAGAAGCAATCTGGAATGTTCTCATGAACAGTGTCTGAAATGTAACCTAAATTTGCAACCATCTTGACTATGCAGAATTTCAAGCAGAATCAGTCATAGTAAAGAAGCATTTTGATTGTATAACCATTTTTACTCTCCGTGAAGCACATTTTATTAATATCATGGGGCTACCCTATATATAGTTGCAGACTAGTGCACAATCTTGTTCACATAGTTGAGGTTCAGAATAAGTCAGTGCCACCAATGATACCAGTCTGGAGAAGGATCAATATTATGAAGAGCAGGAGAACCACAGTGGCTATCATGTACTTTGGCAGAATGGGTACATGGAATAACTTTGCCTGAAAGATAAAAGTCGACAATGTGTGTGAGTGTATGTGTGCATATATATATATATATATATATATATATATATATATATATATATATATATATATATATATATATATATACACAGTAGTCCCCCTCTTATACGGCCACCCCTTCTGCACCGGGAAAGTGGCCTTATAAGACAGGTGGCCTTTCCAGAGGGGGAATAAATTTTTTGTGAGAAGTATATGTAATGTACGCAGTAAGAAAGCTACATTCTTCAAAGCATTTAATATCTTCATTTAAAAGTAACATTAATTATTAAAAGGTTCTTCTTGTTATAATAATAGACTTATTTCAACTGAATATGCATTAATAGTTCTTATTCTTGGTGTAAGCGTGATATGTGAGCAGGTGTTGTTGTCATGCACATTGCAAAACCATTCAGAAATATCATTTAAATCTTGGTACATACATAATTCTCTTTCTATTTGCTCCATTTTCCCACTGCTGCTGAATAACCTCCTTATCGGTTACGATGTTGTTTATTCGAGTGCTTTCAACATAAAATTGTTTTATTTGAGCCTTTTCTACCTAAAATTGTTCAGCAAGTCCCACCTCCCCCACCTCACCCGATGTTGTCTAGTAGAATAACCGACTTTTTTTCTAAAATAATCGTCTCCGTTTACGTGATGACATGTTTATGTTTGGTAATGATTTATTCAAATGTTGCTACTTGTATGCGATTTAATTATGCAGACGAAACTTCTGTAGAGCGGACGAAATGCCTTCTTCATAAAGGAAGCAATAAATGTGTTGTCACGTGATTTTTCGGTCTTTGTCTGGTATCCTGTTTTGTTCAAGTTTAATTTCTCTGTGTGTGTCTGCACAAAATCTTTCTATTTTTAGCCTATGCTGACCCTGCTATGATCTTGACAATTACGTCCTGTTGTAATCATCAGTGTTGCCAACTACAAGACTGATAAAACAATTTTTCTGCATTTAAACAAAATACCGTGTGTTTTTAAAGGTAGCGATCTTGTCATATGATTCATTAGTTGCAGTCTGGTACCCTACTGTGTTTACATTTCTTTACACTAAGTGAGAGAAGCCAAAATGGCTTCGATATGTACACAGATTTGACCTCGCGGCTGTTAGGATTTGTAAACTTTACAATTATTGTCAGTAATAATAGCCACTAATTATGAAAGTGAACAAGCTCAACATCCTATTAAGGGAAGCCATAAAGGCTGTCAAACCATTTTCCCGCTGACTTGTGTAATGTATATCAATACCGCCACTTCTCAGCTGTTACTACTGTTCAATAATTGTAATCTTAACAATTATCAGAGTGACTAAACCGGACATTCATGATAACACACCAGTAAGGCTAATCGGATTACGTGTACTTACCTTTTTGTACAGATTAAAATTTGAGTCTTTCTCGGCTTTATGGAATAAATGTGGCTTCTCATGGGGCGTAAATGATATATTAAGCTTAGTGGTACATGTACTTTAGTCAACACTTCTTTCAGTAACGAAAACCTGACATCGGGAAACAGAAATCGGATTACTTAACACACGTTATGAATAAAATACTGGTTCTGGATACATATTACAAAATAAAATGTGGCCGCTTGTGAGGGGTAAATTTTATATTTTTGCACTAATATGCTGGTCGCGTCAGTGGGGTGGCCTTTTGTGAGGGGTACTTTTGAGCACAAACTCGTCGGTGCTGACAGATTCTGGCCGTAAGGAGCGGGTGGCCGCTGTTCAGGGGGGCCGTTCAAGAGGGGGACTACTGTATATATATATATATATATATATATATATATATATATATATATATATATATATATATATAAGTAAAAAAAATGTTAAAATTTAATATAAATCTTTAAAATTCTAAGTCTTGCATAGTTTACCACTGCATGATTCAAATATCTAATATAGGTCAATGGAACATAAAGGTGGGTCAGTCTGACCTCTTTCTGTGGATATGAAAGTTAGTCTTCA